>JAHREE010000097.1:3565118-3609648 GCA_033628505.1 Tringa tobata
GTGGGGGGACACACGGACACCCCGCTTACAGATTGTGGCTCTGATCTCTGGGTTTTTTCCTGAGCTCGGGGGCTGTCTGCGGCACGGCGTGACCCTTCTGCCAGGGGTCGGTGCACTCGCCCGGAGGGCGGCTGTCCCCATCGCTCCGGCGCAACCGCGGGCCCCGCTCCCACACGTGGGGTCCCGGATCTAAACTGCTAATTGCATGGGTTCACAGATCCTCCAGCCCGCAGCCCTCGCCGAAAAAACCGGCTCCTCGCCGGGCCCGCATCTCTTGGGGACCACACACAAGCAGCGCGCAGAGCCTTTGTGTGGCAGAAAAAAGGGGACGCATAATAGGAAGGGCGAGAAAGAGAAAAAGAGTTGGTAAACACATTGGCTGTGGTACCTAGAAACCAAGGCGGTGCGACAGGTTCCCAAGAGAAGATCAAAAGTTGGCCTTTGGGAGAAGCAACTGAGCAAACTCGAGTATGTTTCCATAATGAACTGCACAAAAGCAGCCGCAGGAGTACCGCGCTAAACTCAATGAGCTGCTCATAATGCACTGATATGTATATTATATAGATATTCCTGTACCTGCCAACGTAGGTGTGTGCGTGGGCAAAGTGCAGCACATTAAACCTGCCACGTGCACCACGCGCCGCACGATCCCTAAAGAGATGAGCACCGCAAAGATACACGCAGGAAATTCTCTCCACAGAACATCAGATCAAAAAATTCAGAGCTCTACCTCGATGCAGATAAATACACAACTTTACAGGTACCTGCAGAGACGTGTGAGTTTATGGGCACAAAAATCGTGCTGAATACACAAAATCTGTGCGTTTACATCACATATAGTTCTGCGTGCCTGATAAAATAAATCTAGGTGTTTTGAGGTCCGTGTTATACGTTCATATAGTTCTGTATTTCAGTCACAGAAATGTACAGTTGTGGACGTAGCAGGCACAGATGGCCATGTGTTTATTATTGTGGTATATGGGTTACTTTTACATCTAATAAAAAAATCACACTAACATGCTGCTTGAAAATATTATCCTTTTACTCAAAAATATACAGCGAGAATTTTCTTAAGAGGGTGGGACGTGCTTTTATATTCTAAAACGTCAGCAGCCTGGGAGATCATTAATACTCATTTATCTGTCACCTGACATGACATCTGTCATGTCACTTAGCTTTCCATTGGGAAGAACAGGGAGCAGTTCTATTAAGTTATGTCCCAGCTATCTTCTTATAAAGAAAAGACCTCATTTGTTCCGGGAGCTAATATGCTGGTTTCTGTCACCGTTACTCACTGAGGCAGTAAGTACGGATGTGACAGCCAGACGGCTGATATAAATGCACATGGACATTTAAGGTCCAAAAGGAACATATATACAGCGTAATCCCAGTTTAACATTATTTTAAAATAAGAGGGAAACACTTGAACTCTCCCTACGTAATGATATGAATTTTGCCCTGGATAAGATTACGTGGTTTTCAGGCATGATTAGCCATATGTCTAAACTGAAATGAGACAAAAACAAACCAAGCAATTCCGCAGTGCCTTGTGCTGAGCTCAGCGCTTTTTAAGAAGGACAATACGGAACTCATTCAACTGAACTGCAGTCATAGCAATTGTTTCATTGAGAGAAATATGTTGTTAGGAAAACTAAGGGAATATAGCAGCTTTAATTTGTCCATTGCTTTAGGAGGAGGACACCTAATGTAACCCAATTTTTCAGCTTATGAGTTGCAATCAGTTTGAATCCCATGCAGTAAATCTAGGCAGATTTTAATCAATGGTGATTTCTTAAAAATTTATTTAGACCACCTCCTAGCTCTCCTAATTCATTTATCTTAATAAAATAACCAATGTGAATTTGTAAAGAAATATGCCAGTAAAGACAGAAAAGGGTCAATCTTCACATACGTGTGTGGGGAGCATCTGTGACGGAAGGGAAGGAAGAATGCCAGTTTGAAACTGTTAGTAGCAATTATTTTTGCCTGTGTGCTCACAATAGTACACATCCTCAGACCTCACCAAGAAGGTGGACAGGGAACACTGACTCAGTTTACAAGAATTAGGGACTAGCCAAAGAAATCAGGGACTAGCCAAAGAAACAATGAGGTAGCAGGCTTAAGACAAACAAGAAAAGCTTTTCACAAGGTGTGGTGTTGAACTGCGTAGCTCAATGACACAAGTTCAAAAAACAGGAGTTCAAAAAACAGTTAGAGCAAATACTGGAAGAAAAAAGTCACCATCAACACAAAAATGAAGACACTGCTTCTGGCTCCAAAAGCCATACTGGAGGGCTGCAGAAGGAGAAAGATGCAGGCGCTCCTCCAAAGCTGCCACAGATTCAATTGGTTTTGGTACATGCCTCCAAGCTGCCCCTGGCCAGTGGTTGGAGCATTCCCTTTGGACACACATTGGCAGTGCAGGGAGACAACCTCTGCCTTCCCCGTCGCTGGCAAACCTGGTCACTACCCAGATACCACATCACAACAGAGGATGGAGGCATGCTTCCTCCCTATTCTCTGGATGTGTTTTAATAGCAAGGAGTGATCCTCTGCCTGACCACAGAAAACTGACTTTTAATCACCATCTACAGCCCAAAGCAGGTCTCAGTCTGTTTTCCAGAGGGACATCCCTCCTAGGAGCGATGTATAAGGATTACGGGTGCAACCGTAACATCACCATTGTCTTCATGCTCATGCTTCATGCTCAGCGGGCTGGCTTAGGGAGCAGTATTTTAAGACATCCTTGGCGTTGCAGAGGAGATTGTGACACCTACCTGTGGGTGTCTGCCAGTGCCACCAGTGCTGGTGGCAGTGGGACTCTGCCATAGGAATGAGTTCTTAAGTCATCAACTCCAAAGTCAATTTGTCTCTCTCAACTGTCTGGAGGAGCCACCTCCCTCTTCACTGACTTTAGAGGGAGCCAAACGACCTGACACTAATCAAGCTGTTCCTGATAAGTTCTGAACTTGCAGATTGACAGGACAATAATTTCAAGCCTCCTGAAGATGGACCAGCCTCTCTCAGGCATCTTGAGATGTGTTTGAAAGCATCTCAAAATAACCTGTAGAATCTTCTCGCTGTGGGCTGAGAACCACAGGAGAAAGATGATTTATTCTCCTGAAGACATGATCTGTTCTGGCTCTGCAGCTGTCAAAGGTTTCACAGTAAGATTTCCTGAGCCAAGGACACTCCTGGCACTTGCTGGCTGTCATCTTTCCCTTAACCAGCTCCACAAGTGAAATGAGCTGAGCTGAATGCCATCAACGGTACAAAGTCCATGTTAATCAACAGCTTGGAAACAGCCCACGGCTGGGGTACCACACCACAGATTCAACAGAAGCCACCTGAAGGGTCTCTGAGCTTTAGGGGACCAGCTTTACAAAGCTATGCCTTCCTGGCTCTGTTGTCAGCTGGGTGGTTGAGCAAGACTGATGCTTCTCTGGGATCTTCCTGGGGAAACTGTGGGGAAGGAGGGAGGAGGTTAAATGTATTGAAGCAGCTGCGGTGGCGCTGAGACAAGCAGGTTGGGAAAGAGCAGTGAAGGAGGGTGCTCAGGGCACCCCCACGTCAAACAAATGCAATCTGGGGTAAGGCTCATTCTCATGCAACCCTTGGAGCCCTCACATGCAGCAGCGGTGTCTGTTTATTTACCCAAAAAACGTCCTTCTGACACAGCTACGAGCCTTTCCCTTTGCTGACGACTGAAGAAAGCGATGGAGCTCAGGCTGCCAAGAACCTGGGGAGGAATTTTAGGAATGCGTCAATTAGCTCGAGAAAGTGATTAGCAGTGATTCATACCGGCTTAGTGTCTCTTCCTTGCTGCTTTCTGGCCGCATGATTGGGCAGGTGAGTTTGCCCAACTTGAACTCGTTTTGGCCGCTTGAGCCAGTTTTGCAGCCGATGACTTAAGAGGTGTAACTTCCCCGGCAGTAGCCGGGTGTGAGTTCAGCCTGGGTGTGAGCCGGGTGTGAGTTACAAGCTGAGAGGGAAGATGGAAGTTATTCCAACTCCAAGTCCTCCCGAGTCTTTAAATACTTCAGTTCACCTCGGCCTCGCTGAATGTGGTCCCTTCACTTGGCTGTAGCTTTTCTGTCATCCTCCCACACTCTGTATAAAACCAAACTCCAGCCCTCTGTGTCCTTTAAATTATTTGCCTTTATTGTACAAGCTCCAAGAACAAAGCTAAAGAAAAACAATGAAAATAAACAAATTTTAAACACAACCACATTTCATGCCCATTCCTCAAGCCAAGCTCTTATTATTCCAAAGAACAGGCCCACAAATATGAGGGACAAGAAGTGATAAATGAGTTCCTCTGACAGGCAGCGGATCATGGTTCTTGCTCAAGAAAAAGTAGCTCGCACTGCTCTTTTTAGGTCATAGATATCATGAGACTTCGTTAATGACTCACAAAGTGCGCAGGGAGCTTTAAATGAGAGCTATTTTCTTTGTGTGCAAAATAAACTGATATTAATGGCTGGAGCAGGAACAAGTTGGCAAGGTATAGGCAGACCACAGTGTGGTCAGCACAAATTACTGTCATTTGCTAGAATAATTGCAGTGGCAACTGTTGCTCTTGTTGCTAAGTGGGTTTTTTTCCCTGCATGTCTTTGCGGTGCACACTATTTATGGCCCGATTCTGCCATTCCTGTGGAGCCAAGGCTGCCCCCTCTGAGATCTGGGTCAACCTGGCTTGGTCTATTCTGAAGGATGGACACAATTTCATTGCCCCCAACTACAGTCACTGCCCGAGGCAGGAAACTCCATCTACATCACGTTTTGTGGAGTGGTAGGATGAGATTATGGTCTGTCGTATTGCAATTTAGAAACTGTGGCCCCTAAGTCGGTGGGTGGGAGGAGGCAAACGGTTGTGCAGCATGCCCTGTGTCCTGCCACCTGATGGAAGGACACCCCGTGTCACTTGACATAGGGCATGGGACTGCTTTCAGGCTTGTGCAGAGCTGGCGGTTGTCTCCAGCTTCCTACGTCTGCTACGTAGGACCTTGGAGTGGGGAAGACTTGTGGCTCCATGTTAGATGCTAGTGACTTCCCCTGGGGAGCATAAAGCAGAAGCAAAGGGTAGGATCTGAAGCATCTTTTTCCTTTTCTGTCCAACAAAGTAACTGAATCGTGTGTAAGCCAAAGCTGATCACCAGAATGGAGGTGACAAGGGTGTTGGTCTTAACGGAAAGAATGGAAGAAAAGCACAGAGCAAACCAAAGACAGGGAATAAAGAGATAAGAGTGTAATATTTTTTTCCAGTCACTAGAAGCATTTTAAATATGGTGAACCTGAGAGCTGATTTATTAGCATCCAATTACCCTATGAGAGCAGAACAAAGAGCTGAAGCTGTGCCTGAAGGGAAGGTGATGCTTTCTAACATGGTCGGCCCCGAGCTCCCCCAGAGAAGCGTACCTGATAATTAAAATCAAAGAGGGCCAGGTGCAGCCTGGGTACAAAAGGGAGAACAAAGAGGTGAACTGCTCTTTGAGCAAGAAAAAGCACGTTTTCCCTGTTGCCTTCGACACAGCTTTGTGTTCTCAAGTGATCTCTAACTTCTGATGTGCCAGGACTCTCCATCACACATTATACGAATATGGGAGATGCCACCTTTGAACTCTTCGTGCTCATATTAAAGCTCACAATGACACCACTTGTGAAGGATGGATGCCGAGTTCCCTTGTTTTAGGTACCTCCAAACCTTTCCCAACCAAATTACTCCCACTTTGTATGGAGGGGTTACATGGTCAGAGTGAGAATAAAATAGGTTAGGTCCAAACCGGGAGGTTCCTGCTACCTGTTCTGGATGTGAAAATGCAAGATCAGAAATACCTGAACTGTCTCTGGGTTTCAATGGTTGGTGCAGACTCGATTCTTCTTTCTGTGCGTGAGAATTTCAAAATGGACAATGTGTTCCAGCTCAACACTTCAGAGATAAAAGGCGTCCAAAAACTATATTGAGGAAGTACTTAAAAATCTTATGGCTTCAAAATCTTAATACCAAGCATTACGACTGAATCTTTATCTTCCATTATTAGTCTCAAAATAGTGGAAGATTTTGACTTTTCATCTCATGACTAAAAACCTACTAATATTCGGTAAAGTGCTGCAGTACATAAAAATCACATCCAACATGAGACAGAATAGATCACATCTCTCCTGTTGCTCCAGCGTCTGAAATTCCCTTCTCCATGCTCCCTAGAGGATCTGTGTTCAAAACACTGTAATTTAACTAATTAATACTGTCATTTAGCATTCAAACACAAAGCAAAACAAGCCTGTGGTGCAAGCTGGGTCTTTGCCCCCCTGACTTAGTCCCAGCCCTCCCTTAGGAGCGAGGAGTGAATCAGTTTTTTCACGTGGGAGATCCCAGAGATTTGGCTGCCGTGCCCATCATGAAGAATGAATTGGTCAGTTTATTTCAGCAACGACAACTACGCCATTGATCCCTCTTCTTTCTCCTTCCCTCCTCCCCCTTCCCTCCCCTTCCCCCCCCCGAGTTTTATCTGCATAAATATTAATACTGCAACTCCTAATTAAATCCAGGAATATGTTTACCTTCACGGATGAGATACTTAAGCAACACAAGAGGGGCCTCTTGTTTCCATGAAACTTTGAAGCCTGTAAAATGCAGCAGTTCTTTCCAGGGTTATTGCTGCTCAGTAAATAATGGGAAAAGATGAGGAATATTTCTGAAATAGGTCAAGTACACTCCAAACAGAAACATGCTAATAGGGAGAGATGTAAGAACAATGTCAAATGTCAATGATCACAAAGTAGCTCCCGAATATATATTTACTGAATGCAATGCTTCTCCGCTGAACAGAGTTGACATAATGACATGCTCTTAGAGGAAACTTTCCTGGTTATTTTATTAGAGGTGTTATTATTTTTTTTATTTTTATTTTTTTTTCTGAAGCGCAGCTAGAAAGTTCCTACCCTCAGAAGACAGGCTCTTTGAATAATAATAATAAAATTAAAGTCTGGAAAAGGCGAGCAATGTCTGTTTTTCTCAGAATGCTTTTTTAGAAAGCAGCCAGCTTAGGTGTACTTCTCTCCACACCCAGTGCAACAGTGGAGCTAAACTAGTGTTGACTAAACTGTTATGTTTACAGGAACATCACATGGGCTGATGCTAAAGTCAAGGTAAAAGACCCCCAACAGCAACTTCTCTGCCCACAAGAGCTTATTACCCTGTTAGGAGAAAAATCTAGACTCATGTGACATGAGATTTGATAAATCACACTGTCTGGTCCTTATCCTTGCACGCATGTGTGAATGCAAGTAGTTTAGCTGATAACTTGTTATACTATTTATGCTGCAACTGGCTAAAAACCACTTCCAGAGTGGACACTGGCAGACCCACCTCAAACAGGACATGGGGTTTTAAAAAGTCTCTCCAGAGCCTGGCAAATTGCTGTTTGTGAGCTGGATGATGCGTGACAAAGCGAAGCAGGAGGCCTGTTATTCCAGGAAGGCTGTGGGCAAAGTTCAACACTTGTACAGTTCGTCCCCCTCCTCTGTGCCACTGCTCCTGGCTAATCAAAAGCCAGTGTGACATGTCCAAGAGAAAAACTCAGCATCGGGCTGAAATTAATAAACCAAGGCATTTTATGCAAGACACATGAGCTAAGCCTGTCCCACTGCTCACTACCAGGAAGGTCTCCACTGTGTTTATCTTCTGCTACTGCTTTAAAACTGCCACATCCCAAGGGATCTATGGGAAAGAATGCCATGGGATTTGTTTGCTTTGGATCCAGTTCAAGTCAAAACCACTAAGATGGTCCATAACCAACTTTTGATCAGAGCTGATCAAATCCAGGGACAGACAGACTTGGGGGGAGGTCCTTGAGAAAGGCATGGAGCAGCTCAAATACAGAGGAGAGCAACAGCCACAAAAAGTGGGTCAGAAATCTAGAAAACACAATGTCTGAGAAATGGTTGAAAATAAGTGGGTTTGTTCGGTCTAGAAAATCCAAAAAGGACACAGTCTAACAGTCCACAAACTCATGAATGGGAAGAGGGACTTTATAGAGTTCTGTGTCTCCTACAGAAAGGAGACAAGGAGTCTTGCCCTTAGCTGCAGCAAAGCTGGGATGATACTGGACATTACAGTGAAAGCCGTTCAAGGTGAAGACAGGGAGCACTGGAAGAGGTTGCTGATGGAGGTTATGGTACCTCCATCATTAGGAAGTTTTAAGAAGAGGCTTGTCTGTGCACATGCCAGGAATGGGTTAGAACTGACTGTTTAGGTCTTGGACGAGGAGGACAAATCAATACCTTCTCAAGATCCCTTCCCACTCTGTCTTCCAGGATCTGGTAATTCAAGCGTATGTAAAATTCACTGGACACATTTTCTCAGACGCACTAATGGTTCAGTTCATTAACTACAACCTCTGTTCTTTGGAGAAGGCCTTACCCAAAGTCTCACGGAAAAAGCACCACAGACCCCAACCCACCTTGATCCACTAAAGATGGCTTCATATATCAAAGTGGGGATGAGCAGATTTCTTATCCTGGCAAATCAAACATGGGCATGCTCATTCCTGGGGATCCAGGAAGGCCTAGGAGAGTTGGGGACCAAGGGTACAACGTGGACCTGGCTACACATCTGAACACCCCTTAGCCCCAAGATGTTTACATCTAAGCTGTTGGTTGGGGGCCTCCCTGCAACTTTCCCATGTCGGCAGCTATTGTGAAGCTCCATATGAGGGTTTTTTTTTTTTTGTGCCGGGAAGCCTTTCAGGGATCTTTATTTTATCTAAATAAGGACAAAGAGCTTGTGCAGTGCCAGCGCTTGCCCCACTGGAGTCAAAAGGCAGCTCTGCTCAAACACCAATGGCGCGAGGCCCGAAGATGTGCAGCTCTGGCAAGGAGGACCCACGAGGCGAGAGTCTGTTCCTGCCAACCATCAACGTGGCTGTTTATCCAAAGGAACAGTGCTCTGTATGAATGATGATAGGTTTATTTTGCAGTCAGCGTCACAAATTATGGCGCTTTTCCATCTATTGTCCCATATGCTAAGTAAACATCATAAACCATTCTGTGCTATGTGCTTCTGAAAATCACAAAGCAAGAGTTTTACCATCAAGGAACAATGAAAGGGCAAACAAGGAAGCCAGACCGTGTAAGTTAGCTTTGTTTTCCATACAGCGGAGTAGCGTATAACTTGGTTTCTCCTGTCATGTCTTTTATGGTGTTTTTGTAAAGCTACTATGACATGTTACACGGCTCCATTCATAAAATTGAATTCCACAGGGCAGGAAATCGTTCCCATTTCATGATCATATCGTCTGAACCCATGCTGCAGGCGACAGGGAGAAATTACTAGTCCTGGTGCACATTTAAGGAGTTTCTTCTGCTGCACGGTTCCCACATCAATAAGGAACTCTGCACATGCAGCAAGGCAAAAAACCCACTGGGTAGGCTGAAATGATTTTTGTGTGTGCGTGTGTGTGGTTTGGTTTAATTTAAAGATGTGCAGATAGAGTTTTCACTCAGCGCGCGGTATTCATTAGTGGAAGGCAGCAAACTTGCCTGAAGATCTGAAGGCCCCAGAAATCAAGCTGTGGGCGGGTAGCGATCGGAAAGGTTTAGAGGGTGATGACTTGATAATTCCCCTAGTCCAGAAGCCTGCAGGGAACACACACATACAAAGTCTGGTCTAGGGCTGCCCCATATCCCAACTGCCCTGGACACAGGCACTACGGGGCCATGCACTGGTCCGTATGGACATACTGATGTAGGATGGACCTGCCTAGGGGTCCTGCAGACAAACCCAGGTAATGGGATGTGTCTGTTCAAGGCCTTTTTGGCCCATAGTCTATGGACATCTACTGAACAGGCTACTGAAAACTAGAGAAATAGCTCTTAAATGCACAACAGCAGTTTGAAAATGAGGGGATGAAAGATAGTGCCCATCCCTAGATGATAACACAGCTCCCCCAGGGTTTGCCTTGACAAATGAATAATGCTCAGATCCTGCTTGGACAAGACTGGTAGGTAGCCCAGGTGGGACCAGCCCCCAGGTCTACATGAGGGTTCCCCCACCGTGGTGCTGGCACGTCCCTGGCACTGTCGCTTTGCTGGAGCAAAGATGAACAAATTACTTGTCACCCACATCATGCACAGGAGAGCTAGGGGACACCTCTGCAGCAGACACTGCCAGCTGGGCCCCCCTACTCCATCCCATAAAGGACTCATGGGAATCTTCTCTCACCTCCTGCCTCCAAACCACCCCAAATCTCAACCTTCACCTGACTCGCCTGAGTTTATGGACTAAGTCTTGTAGCTGTCAGTCACCTCAAAGCCTTGTTTTGCTCTTTTTGCATAGGATGTGCACAGCACACAGGGATACCAGAGACAGCCCACCATGATCCAGGCTGAAGCCTCATGAACTCAAAATTCATCCTATTGCAAAGATAAAACGTCCCTTACTTTTCATAAAAATTATCTTCATGATTTTTTTTACCTGTTGATTCCATCTCTTAGCAAAATATACCAACAGACTAAAATACTGGCATTTAGAAAAGGATGGTAAATCATAAACAAATGCTGTTGCCAGCACCATAATAGGGCATTTGGAGGCTTGTGTGAGCTTTCCATATCCCGAACATGAACTCAGCTGTGTACTCACATATGAAAAACAAGCTTTCAGAACTTAACCGGAGAGATCATTTATTATTTGGAGCCCTTTCTCAAGAGACCTCATTACATTTTATTGAAATAAATGAAAAAAAAAAAAAAGAAAAACAAAAACAGCAAACCCTTTATATTTCAGCCCTGCTCATTTACTGTAACTATGACACTGTACAAAAAACTGCAGAGCTTTCAAAGCAATATAGTATATTACATTTATACTTTCAAAGCAATTATCTTATGGATCTAACTCCCTCTTCAAATTCATATATAGCACATACAGAGCCAATCTTATGTTGTTGTATACTATACATTGAACGTATCTATATGTGCACAGCTGGAAATACTAATTCTTAAGAGTGTGTGTGTGAGGAAGCATTGTTTAAAAGCCTATATATCATACATAATACATATTTACAAATGCACTTCTCTCCCTATACTGCAAAATATGCATAGAGTTTGCTCTTCAGTCATTTCTTCACCTGATGTAGCTGAGAAAGGGTCACTCTGTAATTATCCAGTTTCCTAAGCTCTCATTTGGCTTCTCCTGCTGTCGAATACAAGGAGCAGCCCCAGTTCTCCCCCAGCACAGGGTACAAACTGACTCTTTTCTACAAAAGCCACTTGGGCACTTCATTTGCTGACCCCCCCCGCCTCTGGCCACGAGTGGATGAAGCACTGTCTTTCAATACTTTTCTCCCCCCCGTGACCAGCAAAACCTCTGCTATGCCACGGGTGTTTTGCTGAACTGCTCAGTGAAGCCTTGTGAAAAATGTGCATGTTAATAAAGTGATGATGAAACCCCTCCTGCAGGGTTTGGGCTTGTCACCATTTAACCCAGCTTTAAAACACAATTTAGCTTAAAGTAAGCAAGATCTAACTCCAAGGTGAAAGGTAGGGGGGAAAAGGAGGCGAAGGTGAATGCTCTTTATCAACATACAGCTATGCTTGGATGGGGGGTTGCAGGGACGGGCAGGGATGCCCAAATTCTTCCCTGGATACGGGAAATAAAAAGTGAAGCGTGGGAAGTGAGCAAAGCCCTTCTGCATTCCCGCTGTGCCCACCTCTGGTGTAAATACGGGGAGCAAAACACAGACCTGGGAGGAGCAGCTGAACAATTTGTGAGAGGGGAAACGCAGCCTCCCATCATCCCAGCCTGCACCCCCTCACTCCCTCCTCACCTATGTCACTTGTGGGCTGAAAGGATTTATTGTTTTTTTTAACAATTTTGCAGCTCTGTCTCTCATGGAAAGTCCCACATCAATGCAGGGGGCTCACGGATGGAGGTGTGAGCCCCACTGCTCCCCACAGCTCTGAGCGTGGGGCTGGATGCGGCCGCTGTCCCTGCTCTCCCGAAACCCAAACACGACACTGACAGCCGGGTTTTAATCACGCAAGGGCCGATAACCATCAAACGCCACTAATTTCCAACAAATTATCTAATCCAGATGCTTGCCGGATTTGAGTAAACACTGCACCCAACAGGATCATAAAACAAATAAGCACGAAGCGGTTTAGGGTTTCAGCTCTCCCCTCCCCTAGCCCCGGGACCCTCAAATGGGGAAAAATGCAAATCAGGTGATCCAGCGCTTGTGTTTGAAACCAGATCGGTTCCCATGGGATCACATAAAAGTCCCCCATGTCCCCCCCACACACAGAGCAGGCGGGCAGCCCCCTGCCCAGGGCACTGGGGGGGGCACGAGTGGGCTTGGGACAGCTGGCACTGCGGGCACGAGGGGCAGCAGCCAGTATTGCTCTGGGTGGGAGGAATGACCACGGCTGGGAAGACGGCAGCCAGGAGGCATTTTAGGGATTTTGCCACCTCCCCATCAGTGGAGGAGCTTTGCAAAACCTCGCTGGGACCCTGATTAAAAATTCATGTGTTAGAAGAGAAGTGCACAGACAAATACAAAGGGAGAAGCCTGTTTTCGGCAGAGTGAGTTAATTTGGGAAACGGCTAGTAGGTTTTATCCTGTCTCAGGACAAGAGGTAGATCCCACCTCACGCAGGAGACCTTTCAGGCTTCAGTTTTTCAAGGGCTGTTACCTGGAGAGATGCACAAGAGCATATATATATATACACACACACAAACACGTACAATTATAGATATTTTTTTCCCCCCTGCTTCGGCACCAGCCAATTTTCTTGAGTAATTCTCCTATAGGATGACACATGAAACGCTCCTCTAAAGGAAAGACATATTTTCTACAGTCACATAGTATTTCCTGATGCACACATATGCCTTTTGTAAAGTGTGTAGGCAGGGTATGTATTTTAATACACACCGCATACAGTCACAGACCAATACTGTATGAGTGCATATGGCACAGCCATGCTCTGCCAAGTCTGGGGACTCATGTAAATAAAGGATTTATTTTACAAATTTCCTTACACACAAACACGCACACACAAACGCACTGGAAACATATGGGATGGAAAACATTCTTTTGCATAAGTCTGCAATATTGGATTCAAAGATACAATTACCCGGAGGTTATGTAAGCTTTGAACAAGGAGGGGGAAAAAAATGTAGTATGTCTGAGCAGGCCTTCTGCTGAAAAAGGGGAAATGGCACCTCCCCATTTACAGCGTATTGTCTATTCTGTTTCAAATTGGGAAAAAAAAATGTTTTCCCAATTCTATAAACAACAACCATCCTTCTTTCAGCAATTCATGGTGGTCCTCGTTCACAAATGTTCATAAAAAAAAAATAGCCCCAACTATTCGCCTTCCCAGGCTTTTTTGCCGTATGAAGAAATAAACCAGCCGCGTTGCCTGTTCCCGAGAATTTTCCGTCTTCCCCCTTTGCAATTAGAGCTGATCTCTCCTTGCAGCTTCTCTCCCCTCTGCTCCCCCTCCACCTCCTTGTCTGTCTAATCTCCCCTAACCCTCCAAGTGCGTTATTTGGTTTTAGAATTATATCTATTTACCCGGGGTGGAAGTTGCACAACGGATGTGTTTATGCGAGAAAATTATATCACTGACAAACGCTGATTGGCATGTGGACATTGGGAGAGAAAACTACAGAGGACATTTTCATCAGCTTGGAATAACACAATGATTGTGTTTTCAGCAGAGCTAATGGATCACATACCCCTGCTCACCCTGATAGCTGTTTACACAAAGGACGGCTTCCCAGATGCAGCCAAAAAGAAAAAAAGAAAAAAGCTTAGAATAAGAAAACCCGCCCCGGCAAACAGAGTAATAATAGTAATAATGGGCGATCAGGGATAATCCTGCGGAGGAAGATCGTGGGTCTAATTCTTATTTGCACTGAGATCCCTTCACACGGTGCTGATGGGGAAAGGGGCGTTTAAGTGTATGCAAATGATAGGGAGGTCTTCACCCTGCTGGGGTGGGACGAGGCCCCGGGGGACGAGGACGAGCCTTTCCCCCTGGTTCCAGGTCGGCAGAGGGGCTGCAGGGTGTGGGTGCTGCCCGGTCCCACCACAGCCCCTGGCTTGGTCTGGGTTTGGGGAGGAGGATTCCTCCTGATGGAGATTTCGGTGATGCTGGCGTTGGGGGTAGGGTAGAGAACTCGTTCTTTTGTCTTGGGCGTGAGCAAAGAGAAAGTTGGATTTTTAGCATGGAAAGATGATATCGGAGATCATCGGGTCGATTTCTGCTTGTCCCCGCTTTGAAACAAAAATAAGGTAGGGAACAGAAGTGTAGGTGGTCAGGGCAATCACAGCCCCCTCCCCACCCCTTCTCATCATGCATTTGACCTTCTCTAGAGTTCGCCTATTTCTTATGCAAATATGTATATCAGGGAACAAAGCTCTCAGCCCAGGGAAAACACTTTACACAAGCTCTCATCACTCAGACCCAGGCTCTGGCAAAAGAGATCGACAGACAGAAACACACAATTTTGTCAAACACTTTTTGGAGACCAGATCTGCAACGTCCATTTTATCTGTCTGTCTCTATATATTCTCCCTGCTCTCTCTCTCTCTTTTTTTTTTTTTTTAAGCAAAGATGCCATTCATCTAAAAATCAAACAAATGACTTGTTGGAATCCAGACGGTTCATCTACCGCATGCTCCCAATTTCACATCTATCCATGCCCTTGAGAAATCTAAATCTGCCACATGCTGTCCAGGGAAACCTGGCTGATTTTTCTCTTTATTGCTTCTTACATGCCTCAGTGTTTAAAGAAGACCCGTCTTTTGAACAGCAGCTCACAATCTGATAATATTTCTCTTTGAAAAGTCAACATACTATCATTGTTTCGAATTCAATTATACAGCCGGCTTTCTCTCTGTGGTATGCAAGCACTATATTTAGGTTATATTAAATTATGTTTTAATAACATCCAATGGCTTTTTTTATCCACCTCAGCCTTTAAAAGTCTTAGACCCTCCAAAGGAGGGGGGGGAAAGCAGTTTATTAATGCATCACTTCAGAATTGTTTTTTAATTGGAAACATTTTGCGGAGAAAAGACCATTAATAAAATTCGATTCCAAATCAAACTTCTCTGTGTATGTTATTTTTACTCTGCAGTCAAATGCTTTTATTAGATTTAAAACTTTCACTGTTCTTTTTTATCTCTAGCTGTATAATGTTCTACAATAAAAAATAAAGGGCCTAGCGACTCCAAAGTCTGGCAAAATAATATACTTTTTTGGATGTCTGTGTATGTTGCCAATTAGTTTTGCTGTAAATACAGACCTCCATCCATCATCAGTCTCTGGGTGGCTATAAGAGATCTAATTTGTTTCAGATGCCTTGTGCTTGCCGAGCTATTCACCAACTCTGCTGACCTGCTGCGAAGACCAAAAGCTGCAGAAGGATGACTGACAAGGGAAACTGGAGAAAGACCTATCTACTTAGGGACGGATCCTGCCTCCCAAACGGGGAAGGAAGGGCGCTGCAAGCTTTTCCCCCCTCCTCCCTCCTCCCTTTCTCTCTCCTCTTTTCAGAAGCCTGCAGTTTTGGAGAGGAGCTCGGAGGCGTAAGACCTGCGTTAGGGAGGCTATGACAGGGTAATGGAAAACTCTCCTCCTCAATCCATTCTCCCACCTCCCCTCTCCTCCTTTTACAAGCCATGCTTCAAACCTCCCGTTCCCTAGGAATTTTATGAATGCCTGAGCCCGGCCAAAACAAACTCGTAAAGAGAAAGTTTCAAAAAAAGGTCACAGACCCACACGGCAAGTGCGAAGCGGTAAATATCAAACCTTGGGCCCATCGGCATCGCGCGGGAGCCTTGCGGCCCTACGCGGCCCCACCACGCAGAGTCTGCCCATCTAAAAGGTATTTGGCTCTCCAGTTCCCACGCCCACGTCCTGCCAGCTTTTTGTCCCTTCCCACTGGCACCCCGCAGTCCCCGGGAAGGCACCTCTGGAGGCAGAAGCACCCCCAGAAAGGGGTAATGCAGGGACACCTTGTCCTCCTGAGATTTTCTTTCCTGCTGGTCAGGGCCAGATAGAGCCATCGTCTTGGGGGCTCATTGCAAACGGCCAAAAACACCCATCTAGGTTGTTTTTCCAGACAGCTGGCATTCCCACTAACTGCATGGTTTGTGTCCCTGTGTCCATGTGTGTGAAACACGTCTTTCTTTCTTCTTCTTTTTTCCTACAGAAATTAGTTTCCACAGGAAATAAACCTTATTTATTTAGGGGGAATATAAAAAAAAAAAAAAAAAACAAACCGACCAACCCACAAACAGAAGAATAAATGTTTGCCTGGCTAAAGAATGCAAATTCCCTTGCCAAGCAGTGCAGCCCTCTTGATCCCTGATGCCAGCAGCAGTTAGTTTATTTATCCCCCCTGTTCTCCCTCCTCTCCTGGGGTGCAGCAGTGCCGTGCAGTGCACAAGGCTGGTGTGCCCCTGGGTCCAGAGGTGCTGGGGCACTCCTCACTGCAGAACCCCATCCTCTCCCTTCCTGCCCTAGCCAGGATTTGGTTTCCCCTCCGTGCAGCAGCACCTGTGTGGGAGCTGCTTCTGAACTGCTCCCACAAATCGCACGGCCCAGGTCTCTCACACCAGCTTTGTGGTTTGGGCACTCGTGCCACACGAAGGAGATGGGGGTTTCTGGTCCCACCTTGTCTCGGAGATGCTCAGAACCGTGGTCCCCAAAGGCACACCAGCAGGGACAGGGTGGGAGCTTCATGTAGGACGGGTCATGTAGGAGGCAGCTCAAGAGCTGTTGGAATAAGGGATTGAAAGGGGCAATTTGTCTTGGCTACATCTGCTTAAAGGTGCTGGAGAAGAGTCCTGAGTGCCGATTATTACTACAGTTTCTAAAGTACTTTACATGGAAAAAGTTCCCGGATTGCAAACCGCAGCAGAAACAATCATGAGAGCAGGGACCAGAACAGCTGAGAAGGAGCTGAGCAAAGCTCCTGCAAAGGACAACAGTTGGGAAAGGACAGCCTGATGCTACCTCCTCACACTCACACTCTTGATGTCCCAGCAACAGGCACTTGCGTGGTGCACACACTCCACACCCAACAAATAGGCTCTGCCACAAAATCCTTTCTCCTGCCTGTTTTGCAGTTCTGCTCTGGGGATATTTTTTAGTGAGCTTGGACCCAGAGCACCCATGTGCTGGCGATCAGCATGCACAGATCACCCCTCAAGAGGTCCAAAACCCATCCCAGCTCTCAGGAAGCCCTGGGCAGTGATGTCCCAAGCAGCAGCAGTTGGGCTGAACCAGCCACAGGCAGCTGTTTCTGGTGAAGCAGATGGGGAACTGATCCGGCATAAAATGAATCCAACTACAAAGACTGGGGTTTAGGGGTGCATCCACCAGGAGAAATGGCTGGGAATGCTTAAATTAGCACCTTTGCTTTAAAAAAAAACCATCAATGTAACAGCACAGAATTAGCTTTGACTACATAGAAGGGTTTATAAGTGCCTTTCTGTGTCCAAGGTTAAGATGCTAAAATTGCTTTGGGAAAAAGGGTGTAGGAGTGGAAAGGCTCAACAGCCAAACTAGACCAGGATGGTGGAAAAGGTTCCCACCATCTCACCCAGGTGGTTGCTCCCCTGCCCTGACAGACATAGGGGACCAGAGAAAGCACTATGTGTCCATGCTGGGGGACACCACCAGAGACCCACTCCCACTGGCAGCACAAACTGAGTTGGGCATCTCCGGGGGGGGGACTACCTGAGCCCCCAGCACACAGCCAGGATCTGCCAGGACAGCTGGGAACACTCACGTCCTAACCCACGCCAGCCCCGCAGCCATCTGTCCAGGTTATGGAGATACTTGTGAAAACGTGACACGGCTTTTCAAAATGAGTATCATTGTTCCAGTGCTCAGGGAGGGGAGGGAAGCGAGGGGAGGATCCTCCCTCTTCAATTGCAGGGCATGCTTAGTTTTCGTCATGTTGCAGGGGGGAAATTACTTTTACTCAGAACCATATGTAGAGCATCAACAAATGCACATCCTGTGAAGTTGGGCGTGTTGCAAGAGGGATTACAACGCTGGCAATTTATAGCAGCTGCCTTAGTAGCCTCTTCTTCCACGCATTATTCTGTCAACATTGTATTTTCCTTGGAAAAACATCTACAGTAGTTTAAATCTCTTTACTGAAAACAGATCTACTACAGGTGCTTTAGAGTTCATCCACGGGATATGAGAAGGTTGAACGTCCCCAAGAAAGGGAAATTTATGTCAGTAATGACTAATTGATTTGCTTGCCTTTAAAATCCCTAATGTATTTTCACATTTTTCCCTGCCTTCTTTTTTACAGTGCTAATAAAAGAAGCTACATCATATATTTGTGTTATATGTGGGTTTATTCTGGGAAATCCTTACTTTTGCAATGTGTTTATGTTTTCCCTCATTTCCTTTTACCTTTCCTTTATAAAAGGGCTTGTTTTTATAGCAAATCAATAGGTTAAAGGTGAACATTAATGAAAAAAAAAAAAAGTGTGTTTGGAAAATATATGGTGAAAACAAGGCAGAACTGGAAACCAAATCTTTGTTCACTGGAAATTAAAGACACACTTTCCACATTGAAGTGGGATAAATGTAATATATTGTGGTAGAGCACAGTGAGAGCTGCACACTCCTCTCTAAAGGCTCCCAAACCCAATCCCAATCCCAAAAGCCTCTAGAAATGTTCTGATCCTCATAGGGACGGCGAGAGGGGTTAGTGCATCTCTGTTGGGGGTCTTTTATGGAAAAGGTTCCAGCAAGATCCTTTGCAAAAATAAATATTTTTACTAAATCTCTGGAGCAGCTTACAATTCCCCCTGCTCACAATTACAATTTCCCCATTAGGAAACTTCCTTGAAAAACCCACTTTGGCTCAATTGGAATGTGTTTTTTCAACAAAGCTGAAACATTTTGATTTCAGCCTATTTTTTTTTACTTTGCTCTGCAATCATTCATCATCCTCCGACACAGAGTATTCAACAAGACAAAAATGGCAAAGTCACACAGAGAAGTCAACTGTGCTGTTCTGAAAATGACAGCCCATTTCATTTGGAGGGAAATATTGCTCTATTTTGGAGGAGGGATACTAAAGAAAACAGTGGTGATAGCAAAATTATTCCCTTAAGCGTTGCAATTTCCAAAGCAGCAGAAAGTGGTTCCACCAAGGGTTTTGTTAATGCAGTTGCAGTGTGTGCCAGCCTGTCCAAACACCTACCTGGAGATGCAGACAAGGGCCCTCTCCACGCCCTTCAAGGCCACTGGAAAATTTCAACTGAATTTAACTCATGATTTAGCGGCAGAGACAAAGGCACAAAAGGGGTACAAGCATCATNAATTTAACTCATGATTTAGCGGCAGAGACAAAGGCACAAAAGGGGTAGAAGCATCATTAAGTCCCTGAGAACCATGGGGCAAGGCCAGCAGCACAAAGAGAGGTGCAGGAGGGTTCTGGGGGGCCTTTGTGGCTCTCCCTTGGCTCGAAGAGCCCTGTTGGACCAAACCACACCGCTGCACTGTGCCTCAGTTTCCATCAGTGCTCTGAGGCAAGCTATGGGAAAAACCTTTTAAAGCATGTTTTGAGATTTGCAGGTGACATCGTATCACAACGTGGCTGAACATACACCAGCGTACCACGGTTTCCAACTTCACACTGTTTACAAACTGGTATTACTAAGAAGGCTGCTAATAGACAAAAGTAGAAACCAAAGCCCTTACATCAGAACTGTGCTCAAACCCATTATACCAAGTAGAGAATAAAATTACTTAAAAGACCACTTAGAAGGACATCAAGTAAGAAATTCTGTTGTCTTTAAAATAAATTCTTCAGCTCTGTGAAATTAATGTAATTCTGCTTAAAAAACTGTCCCTGCTAAACTTGCATTCCAATTTTAAAACAAGGATACTGAAGGAATATGCCATGAATCACTAAAAGGCTATCTAGGAACGGAGGCATTCCTTTAAATTAGAAGGAGTATGGGAGAGCCTGGGCCAGGGAACACGAGGTCTCCATATGTCTCTATATGTGTCCATACCGGCTCCTGCATACGATTTATAAACACCCTATGGAGCAGGGAACCTAACTTGCAAGCTGACAAAAGCTGTGGAGGTTATGGAATGGATGGTTGCCCATTTCCTCCTGGGATCCTACTGTCAAGATCTTCTGGGATGCAATCCGTTCTAAAATCAATTAATTTTTGCAGGGACCACTCCCGCTGAACCCTGCAATATCCATCCTCTGCCACTGTCTACTGGAGTTATTACCCTCAGGTCACGGGAGCTTTGGCACACCGAAGTATGCACGTGGTGGTGTAGGTTGCTGGAAGCTATTATCCCAGGGATCTCACAGGATACAACAACTTGGGGATGCTGTTTCCACTGAGAACCAAAAATCACTTTCTGAGCTGACTGGTGTTTGAAGAGGGGCCATCTGTGCTGCCCAAATTGATGCTGACAACTGTGTTTGATGTCTCTGTCTCAACCGGTAAAGAAAAATCACTGTTCTGTTTTCTTGACTCCGCAATTTCTAACTTTGTGTCAGTGGAGGATAAGAGGAGGAGGATAGGCTGATGCTGCAGGAAAAGGGTTTGGATAAAATATTAGGGGGAAAGAACAGCTCTTTTAAACAGGAAGAACTGTGAAAGCTTGGAAGAGGTTGTCTGGGGAGGTGGTGGGATCTCTGAAAATAAGGGCCATTAACAACAGGTTAAACAAACATCTGACCAAGAGATGTAGTCAGAGCTGGACCATGCCCGGGGCAGGAAGTGGACAAAGATGACCTCTGATGGTCATTTCCAGCACTATTATCTGTTTCTAATAACGCTCAACTCGTGGTGCTTTAGGGTGAGTGTCTTTCTTAAAAGGTGCATATTCAAAATGCTGTCCAGAGTTAATTAATCAGATCCAATGGGGTTGGAATGGTCACACCAACCACACCTCCCTCACCCAGTCTCAAACAAAGCACAAGGAAGGGGAACAGGCCCATGTCCAGGGTTCATGGAGGTCAGAAGAAAACTCCTCTTGGAGAAATAGACTTCATGTCAGACGTGAAGTATCCTGAGTGAAGAGAAAGCAGCTCAGAAGCAGAAAACCAAGAGGGTTATTTTAAATTATTGTGTTAGGTTTCAGCATAAATTGGAGTATTAGGTGCATGTTGGGGGACAGGTGCAGAATCACTTCTGTGATACAAGTGTTGAAATTGCTAGTGAACTGCAGAAGTAAATTTCTTTGGAGTACCTGGTATGAAACACAGACATGCCAGGATTACCCCTTTAGTACTTGAGGTTGTTTATAAAATCATTACAAAACCAATTACAGAAATTCTAGAATGATAATGGTTAATATTACCTTTATATGACATGGATTCACTATTTCAGCCTACAAGAGGGAGTACCTGCCTTCGTCTAGGTTAGTGATGTCAGCGTCTCAAGATAGCTAAATGTTTTAGCCCAACTTTGGCAGTTGAGTGTTCACCTCAGTTATCTTCAGCTATCTAAAAATTAAACCTCTATTTGAAATTACTCCTCTAGACCATTCCTTTAAAGTCAATGGAGATAGGTTCACCTCTCTGGAGAGCTCTTCACTCCTTCCTACAGCAGATGTCTAGCTGGGCCAGATGAGCCATCCTGTGGAGGCACCATGCTCACCATACATGCTCACCATAAAAGTAGTCTAGATGATATTAGACATCTAATATCTATACATCTGACAAGAGGTGATACCCTATGCCTAGGAATATTTCAAATGAATGGGTTAAATTTATCAGTGTAAAACCCCTATCTCAGTGCTTTGTATCCGTGATCCAGTTTCATGAGAAATCTGCTATTTGACTTTCCTAAAGAGAGCGAGCCAGGGCTCTGCCTGTTACGAGTCTGCAGCGCTGCATAGTCCTTGCTTTGAGGGAAAATGCTTTTTCCAAGACACCAGAAATCTTTGGTAAAGGAAACACAGAGTTTAGGTCGGTTTTTTTGTGTTTCTATCAAATCAAGATATCAGATATGGTTGTTATTATTTAATAATGATAATAGTAACAATTTCTAAGATGTAAAAGTAATACAATAATGATAGGCTTCATGGAGTATACAAAAAAAAAAGACTAACAAATATAATCAGTTGCAGAAGGAACTGAAGAAAATCTGGGACATGAAAAGCAGAGTAACAACTGTTTGTGGTGAGCTGGGCTTTCATGATGGGGGTATCACAGCAGCAGCATAAAATGGAAACAGGGTCTACTGTAAAGCCGTGTGTCCTCCAGATGGCAACATTGATTGGTCTTTCTAAAGGATTTGGAAGGAACAATCTTTCTCTGGGATATCCGGATCAGTCTTTGACACAGACTTGCAACAGAGCTGCCCTCAAGACCCCAGGCTGTGGCAGGAAAAGACAGTATCTTTGACAATACTCATGAGAGTAAAAATGAAGAGGAAAAGTGGCAGCCACTGCACTACCTTCAGATTCAGCACATTATTCCCAGGAAAAAAAAAAAAACAACCAACAACAACATTTATGACACAACTAACTGGCAAAGGACAAAGAAATATTTTAATCCCAAAGATGGGATTGAAGACCATTAAAGATGAAAACCAACTGTGAACTTAAAGATGCCTGAGTGCCTTCTGAAACCAGTGTACTTCCCTCAGCATTTTGAGTCACCAGGGCTGCTGATGTGAAGACCTCTCTCATTTTGCAACAGCACCTTAGCCTCCACAAGTCCTGAGATGAAGAACTGAGAATCAGCGGGCATGAGGGTAGCACCTAGGACTGCAAGAGTAATGATATTTTAGTGCTCTTCTGAGGCTTTTCATTAAGGATTTTATAACCTTTCAGAAATGAGATCAGGAGGATGAATTTGTAGTTCGGTCTGAGACTTACATGCGTTGCCACAAATGAATTCTAGCCCCTGAGCTAAAGCCAGGTGAAAATAAAGAAATGGATAAGCTTTTTTTTCCTAGCTTTTATTAGCTTTACTAAGGTATAATTTTCTCTCCAGTGAACTGCAAGTCAAGTTGCACTGTAACCACGTAGCATGAATTCTGCCTTGATTTTGTGATCACTACAGTCTCCTGAGGTCCTGCTCTTAAACTGGTCAGGGTGTTGGGAGAGATTAAGGTCAAACACCACGTTACCATGAGATTTAGGACCAAATGACAGGCTGGTGTGAAATGGCTCAGTACAAGTGACTGCAAAGGAGTGTCACCCAGTGAGCCAGGAGAATTTAGTCTCATATTTTGGGTTAGAAAAGGTGATTCATATTGGCTCAAATCTTGCATAATATTGCCATTTAAAGAGCAGATTAAAAAAAAAAATTCTATCGATTTCTTAGACAATTTGTTTCTTTTTCATTTTTTGCTAGTTCATGCTCAAAATGTCTTGAGGTTTTCATGACTCATCTGTCCTCTCTAATAATGTTGGCTATTAATGAAGGGTTTCCTGGAAAACAGATGAGTTCAAAGTTTCAAAAATCCTGTTTTCCATTGAAGTTTAATTTCTAGAATAATTTTCCACTTTAAGCAAGAATGAGACTGAAAAGCAGAGAACATTTTCCATTAAAGTCTGCAGAGAAATTTCCTTTAGTTTCTTGCAGGGGACTGTGGGGCTTGAAACAGCCTCCACTTTCACCACCACTGCCAGGGCAAGAGCCAACATCTTCTGCTTCCTTCTGCCTTAAATCAGGCCTGAAAAAAACACTGAATTCCCCATTTCTAGGCACAAATGTGCCATTAGTTCTCTTTTTACATTTTCTCATCTAATCAGGCTACTTGTGATAGTCATATTCCAGCCCTCACTTGTTTCAAAGTATATGGAGTTGCCTCCACATACTTGCCCCTTCTGAAGGAGATGAGGCTAATCTCTTTGCCTGACAGGGTGAGTTAAATGGAATTAATTTGTCCAGGGAAGGGCTAAAACCATGGTAAATGACTGACTTCATCCCTGTAGCTCTCTAAGGTGATGATACTTCTTCCCAGTCCACTCTGCTTCCCACACATATTCCATACTGAAGGCTCCTCAACAGGTTTCGTAGCAGCCCAGCCCTGAGTTCAGCCTATATTTTGAGTTTTTTTTTTAAATATCAGTCCTGTTCCAACTGGTGCTAACAGAAAAAAAATGAAATTAAATACAAAATCCCATAGATATTGAGATTAGGCGTTTAGAGATGAAGGACAAGAGCAGGGATTTGATTTCTTTGTCCACCAAAATAATTTCAAAACTTCAACGCTCAGTTTTTAAAAGTACAGATTTTGATAAAGGAAAAAAATAGTTCGGATTAAAATGTTTGTTTGTTTGTTTTTTAAATATCTTCAGTTAGACTTGTAAAAAAAATCAAGCCATAACTTTACTGAATACTGAAAATGATTGCAAAAAGCTTTTTCATTAATTAAATTTTCATTGAAAACCACCCAGTCAAATGTGTTGGCTCTGAACCATTCTCCACCTTCACCCATCAGCGGTGCAACCTGTGCACCAGCAGTAGGAGGGCCGGGTTTGTTTCTTCTCCCGATGTCATACTTGCCAAAATTGAAGCAGCCTGATTTCAACCTGCAGATACGGTCTTGGGTTGTAGGTGGGAACCAAAGCAACAATCCTTCTTTATTTATTATCTTGGTAAGAGCAAGGCTGCCTTTAAAATCTGGCTGATGTGCTCGCGAGATAATACCCGGGTGTTAAAAGGGGATGGCTGTCCTTCCAGGAGACGCAGAGAGCAAAAGACGCTTCTGGTGGAGCCGCAAAGCTAAAATGTTAATCTGATGAATTCTACCTCTACGGCTCTGGAGCAAGAGGTTAACAAAATACTTTTCTGTGCCAAGAAGTTGTAAAATAAGCTTCGTTTTAGATGTGATAGGGGAATATCTTCTTACTAATTGTACCAAGGTGTCCGCTGAATTAGCTGAGATACGATATATCAGCAGTCACTGTAAAACCTCTGTGTGAAAACATCTAATAGAGTCAAAGAAACCGGCACTGGAATAGACCCCAAGGCAAAGGCATATCAGCTGTGCTTAAACCTAAACCAGGCTCAACAATGTTCAGTCACTGTATACAAAGCCCCAGACTGAAAGGAGAAGAGCTGTGATTACGTTTGTTCCTGTTAACTTCTGCCAGCTCTGACTTCCAGCAGCAGGCTCATTCGAGGCCCGCAGCCCCGTCCCTAACCATATCCACTGATGCTGTTATTGGTGCAGAAGCAAAACTGAGACCGAAACCCCGTTATGACTTCATCTTTCCCTAATCTCTGTTCTAAAAAACCATACCGAGAGAAGCAGCTGGAAATACCGTTATCCCTATTCTACAGGTGAGCATGAAACAGCACAATTATCCCCGCGATTGTCCATGGAGATGTCGTGACCAATGCTGTCTGCATTTAAGAGCGTGAGAAAAGATTCAGATGGAGCCAAGTTTCTCTACAGCCCTGGAAAAACACAATCACAAGGGTCCTAAGCAAGATCTGAATAGGACCCTGGCTTAGATCCCAATGTCATATGGAAATCTGTGACAGAGACCAGAGGGGAGCTCTGATGTCCTGACTCCCAGGTCTGTGCTGCAGCTGGTGGTGCCACAGTTCCCTTGCCGTTCTGCTTTGGCTACATTACAGCATAGGCTTATTTTTCATGTGTATGTTATATCTTCAAAATTTGGTTCTGGTTTGGAAGCATGTGTGGGCCTTATCTTCTTGCTTTCTAAATAAAGGGCTATTTCCAATATTCTGCATCTGTCTTAGTAGAAGTGATTTTATAGCAGTAGATGATTCTGAAGTATGTCGGATTTTCTCAGGCACCAGTAATGCAGGGTAATTTATATGTCCAGTGAAAGCCAGCATTTATTTTCAGTAATTTCTCCCAATTATGTTTATCAATAGGTATCTCTCAACAAAATGCCAAATCTTGCAAGCATGTTTGGAAAGTCAAATATGTTTGTGTAATACAAACCTATGTCATGTCAGGAATTAGTTTGACTAATAGGCCTTTAATTAAATCCTTGTGGGGTCTTGGTGTGAAGAATAGACCCAGTTTCCAAAAAATTTAATTTATAAGATAAATTCACAAATATACTCGTCTAATAAATCTTTCCTACATCCAATATTTGTCCTAGAAACAATAACAGGACAGATAATTTATTAGACTATTTCCTATTGCATTATAATGACTATGCTTGATACTTTAAACGTATTCTTCAGAGCACTGGAATGATGGAGGCTATAACTAATGAAGATAAAGGTTTCCAGGGCGCATTGATCCGGGAGAGACATACTTAGTGTAACTTCCAGACCTACGTGTAATCACAGAAGTATTTCCCCAGAGAACACAAATTATAGATGACTCTAAGGTAATACCCAACTGCCACTGGAGATATTTTGCAGAAACCACAACAGGAAATGTTTATTTTCTCAACCCTAATAACCCTTTCAATACAAATTATTTTGGATTTTTGAGAAAATTACATTAATTTCCAATTATTTTTTTTTTCTTGCAAAACACTTCACATTGTATAAATATCTTATTTTTTGTCTCTGCCTTTTTTTAAGTCATCTCCTGGATGTCACACTTAAATGACTGTTGTGTAGGAAACAAAATGCCACCTAAAATATCTTCATTTCTCTTCCCTCGGAGAACAGCACGCTTACAATACAGATGAGCACAGCAAAAGGTCAATTCTGCCACGGCGCAAATGCATGGGAATCTTAATAGAAGAAAACAGAATGAAAGTGCCAGGTCTAAGATGTAGTCCCAGCAACCAGAAATACCGTTCTGGTATTTTCAAATACTTTTCAGAGAGTTAGACCTATTCCTAATCTATCAAGCTACCACCCCTCCAATTCAGGGAGATCAAAGGAAACATGCCCTCGTTGCCCTCCTCTGGTTGGAGCACCCTCTTCCTCCAGTGGCAGAGGTCCCAGGTTTTGTGTTCTTTACAGTCTATTTATTTTACTTAATATTGATCATAATATTAATAGGAGTTTTTCCTACCAAAGAAGCCAGTTCCAGGTAAATCTAGCAAGAGACCATATGTCTGGCATAGAAATTGCACAACCCTCCTCCTCATGTGAACCGATGGATGGCTTCACTTAATTCAGGCTGAGGGGGAGGAAAAGGAGTGGAAGAAGACAACAACCGAGGGAAGAGATACATTATGTTTTGATCAAGCTTGTTGGAAGGCTCAGAAGTGCTTGATTTATTCCTAATTGTATTGGATAAATTTCAGCTCTGAATGGTCTCCTCAGCATCGCTCCTGCTCAGTAAGCAGGTCTCTGCAATCAGAGCTCTTCAGCCTTTGGGACACGCATCTAAGGTCCCGCAGCCACTCTGACTCCAAAGACTACCAAGCTGAGGTTAAGACAGCCACCTCCCCAAGAGTTTGAAAAGCAAAATGCATCAAAAAATAAAATTCCAGCTTGGCTTGCTGATGATTTTTAGAGGAAAATCTAATTTGCAACCTGTGGTTTGGCTTGCAGTGTTTTGTGCACATGGATTTCATAGCAGTGGAAATGAGGCACTTAGTAACCTTGGCTAGTGCTAGCCCCGCTCTGGGCAGACGCTCCCCCAGGAAGTCTCACATCTCCTCAGTCCAAACACCACCTCTGCTCCAAAATCCTGTGCATGGGACTGCAGGGCAACAACACAACTATTCAACACTAAGGAGTGTTTCGAAGAGCAGGGGGGCAGAAACAAGTTGGTAAAGATGTTTCCCATGGTTTAGAAAAACTATCATATGCCCGAGGACTTGTTCTCATCCCTAATCCAACGAGCAGAGTGTGCACTTGGTTTTTCACGTGTGTTTTCACACGCACCAGGCACTAAGCCCCCAGCACCGCAAAGACGAATGTTTCTGCATCACACCAATTCATTTCCTAGTGCAAAGTACATCTCTACCTAGGAACAGAGGGGCTAAATGAGATAAAGTCCCCCCAAAATGATGGAGACATAGGATATACAGCCTTTCTGCTCCTGTTTCCCCTCGCATACACACAGAGGAAGCTGCAAAACATTTCCCCCAAACTCGTAACAAGCTTAAAACAAGCTGCAGAAAAGACCCAAAGCCACAAATTACAACGTAAAACAGGAGGAGAGCAGGAAAGATTACAGGCACTGAGATCTGAGACGCCTAGGGGTCCCGCAAACAGCAAGGGGATTTGTTAGGTGCTAATTCCCAGGTGATCCTCAGCGGCGGGCTGTGCTCTGCCCTGCAGCTGAAGACAAAGAAGAGGTGACAGGTCCCAGCTTCTGCCATCTGATGAAAAACTTATGCCCGACCCTAAGCTTGATGATTTAACACCCGTCATGTGAGCAGGACTCCCTGTCTATGCTTCAGAGAAATTGCTAACACCAGCTGGAGCGCCAACACAACCAGCTCTGCCTCCTGCCTCTGGCTGTGGCCAATTTCCAGTGCTCCAGAAAAAGGCAAAGAAAACTCTCAGAAGCCAAGTTACGTAACATTTACACAATATTATAAACTAACACAGTTCTGGTTTGTTTTTTTGTTCCCATGAACATGATATGACTCAATGGAAACTACTCTGCGGGAAATAGGCGGCGCATTTTGAATCTTAAGCTTCCAGAAATAAGATACAGTTCAAAAGAATTTGGAAACAGCGCACCTGTTGGGAGGGATGAGCCCAGCTCAAAACCTAGAGGGGAAGTAACCTGGAGTTTGGGAACAGGTGAAGAAAAACACTAACCTGCCTCTGGTCTGACTGTTGCAATCATGGTAGCACTGGACTGAACCCAAGCCGTGCACCTACATGAGCTGTCTGTCAATATTACAGCATTCATTCTTACCTTGAAACAAAACAGAATCAAAACCAAAACAGAAACAAAATCCCACAGTGGGACTTCTTTTTATTCTTTCTTTCTGAGTACTTCTTAACGTTTGCACCAACATTTCTTAAATCCTGTTTCAGCTGCTACTTATAACCCTAAAGTGGTGTTTGAAATCTGTCTCTGAATTTCAGGGTGTGAAGCCAACTCGAATCTCTTGTCTCCCCATCAGCTCTCCTGACAAGGATAAAGAAGGACAAAATGTTATGCAGGCTTGTTGACGGAGGTGAAGCTCAGTGGTTGCCAAAGATGGTTTCTGGAAACAGTGCAAACCCTCCACTGAAACCTTACTGGCATGCAAGACAATCTTTGCTTTTTACTAGTAGGCCCAAAACTAACATTTTCATAATAATTTTCCAGTATCAAAGTGATAGTTTTTATCCAAGACAGCTGAATACTACAGAACTGTGTAACAACAATTCAGTGCCAAACATATGCTATGTATATATTTTAACACCTTTGATAATAATAAAAAATGCATGTTCCTAGCAGTTTTCTCAACTTTCATTCAATAACAACATCCTCGAGTTGATGCTTTTTGTTTTCCTTTCATATTATTACGAACCTGTGTTTAATTCTCAGTGCCAGTTTGGCTTTTTAACCTCTCTTTCTACATTCCACTAGTAATGTCTGATTAAGAAATTAGCCTTTCAAGTGCTATAAAAAAATCCAAGAAATACAGTAACACAATACCATGGAAAACTGATATAATCTTTTCAAAACTATAAAAATTGGTCACCCGAAGGAACATCTGCATGGTAAAAATTTTAAACAAACTGGAGGGGAATCAGATAGCTCATAAAGAACCAAGCAGCTAGGAGAGCCATTGGTCGTTTACATATTTTGCTGTCATCCTGACTTGGAGAAGACTATCATTTTGAAGCATGTTTCTTCAGTTTTAGTTACCAGCATCTGGAATGAATTCCAGGATGGAACACTGAAAGTTTTTAAAAGGAAACTCAACCTTACAATAATTATTCCTTAAATCATTAATACGGTGAAAGTGCCAGATGTAAAAATATGAACAAAATAAAATAAAATGTGCTCCCAGGTATCACTCAAATCCCTAATG
Organism: Tringa tobata; assembly: GCA_033628505.1. Taxonomy (NCBI): domain Eukaryota; kingdom Metazoa; phylum Chordata; class Aves; order Charadriiformes; family Scolopacidae; genus Tringa; species Tringa tobata. Next base: position 3,595,026 of record JAHREE010000097.1, read on the forward strand.
TACATCTGTCTGTTTTCTCAGTTCATTAATATCTGTTGTAGCCTCAGATATTTTCTTTTATGTAAAAATTTCCACTTGCTTGTTATGTCTTCTGTCTTGCATTAGAGTTATTGCTCTACCTCTCAGAAGAACTCTGGCTGTGTACATTGCGGAACTGTGGATCTACTGTAACATAGGCTTTTCTCCAGCAAAAGTGTATTAGTCTTCTACCCAATAGTATGGGAAACTTTTGGTCTGATGGATATTCAAGAAGGACACTGTCCCGGAAGAGTGGTTTCGTGGCAACACCAGGGTTTCGTCAGAATGGAGCTCCTCACAGGGTCCAGGTTTCATTCACAGCCACAAGATATGAAGTGATGGGACCTGGGTGTGAGGGACTGTTTGGTTTAGTGAGCTTGGGATAGGACCAAGCGCCTGAAGACCTGGCAATTCAGTCTACACCTTCACGCCCTGTTCATGCTTCAAAAGCAGCAGGATGAAGGCAGCAGAGGGAGGCATGAACGTCACTGTAGATTAATATAAATTCTTTTGTGGTCCATTCTTTTTGGGATGATGACCCAAACCATAAGGCCAAAACAAAATTTGCCTTTGCAAGTCAATTCACTTGAAATGTGATACAGATCAGCAAAGAGTTGCTCTTAAATCACTCAGAAGGAGCAATTACATTAAAAACTCCTGGAACACCTAACTGGACCCCACCAAAGCCCCAGCCATTCATTTGTTTCCACTAATGCCCCCCTGTCTCTCCGCAAAGAAGATGTCTCCTCAGAGCTCCACTGAGTACTCCCAGCACCACTAAGCATTTTTGCAGATTAATGCTTGTCTGCATGTTACTAATTAGGCCAGGCAACTATATAATGAGATGCTTACAAAGTTTATTCATCACTAAAAATAAATGTTAAGCATCTGGCTTGCAGGCTATTCCCATGTGCCATTCAGGTCTGCATGCTGTAGAACCAGATGGAACCGGAGGGAGACCAATCACAGCGCAGAGGGATTACATGTCTTAAAACCATGGTTAACTTAAATAAGCAAGTTGCCATCCCTCCATAAATCCCACATCTACCACCAGATGTGTGACGAGACTATTGCACAGGGCTTTCTAGCTCAGGATCCCCTGCTCTGAGGGGGCAGAGGAGAAAGCCGGCCGCTCAAGGCAAGGGCCATCTCTCCCTTGTACGCAGCCTACTTGTCAGCAAAGCCACTCTCTGTTGGTGACCATCCGAAAAGAAAGCCCTGATGACTCACAAAGCAAAAAAACCATCAAATGAGGCTATGCTAAGTAAACTCTCCTTCTGTCCCGGGCAGTGGTGGAAATGACTCATCTCTCGGCTAAGCTTGGGGGTGAGTTTCTCTCTGCCATGTTAACCAAATGTAAAGTGGGTTTCCCAAGATGGTTTTCGTAGTGAAGCTATTGGTGATATTTGCTTACAAGTCCTGATTTAAGTACTCAGAATAGCAGTAGATCTAAACAAGGACGCTGTGTCTCCTGAAAGCATTAATTAGCCTGTGTACAGGCTGCCAGAGAAGGTGGGGTTGACAGCTGGATACTTGGATTTTCTTTTTTTGCTCCTAAGTAAAGCCGTGCAAGAAGAAGCACTTGCTTTGTGTCATGGGCTTCACATTGATAGCAAGATCCAGGAGACCCCAGGTTCTGGGAGAAAGGATGTCACTTCTCACCCGAGAGAAGGAAGGGAAACAAACCAGAACAACATTAGCAGGGAGAAGGAAACAAGCTGGTTTTTCTGGAGCTGGCTGAATCAAACCCTCTAGAGAAGGGGAACATTTACACTATATTTCTCTTTTTGGATGGGCGTGGAGGCTGCTGTCAGATTGGGAGCCTTGTATTGCTGAGCACTACTTGAGCATAAATAGAGGAGCTGATTTCTTGCAATCCTCAAAGATCTAGACATGCAAGAAAACAAAGCACAAAGGCAGAACTGATGGAGGGGATAACTTTAGCAGCAAAGGTAATTTTTCAGCAGTTGTGGTTTGTCCCTAGAAAGGAGCACAGGACGATAAATTCATATCTGGATTTCAAGGAGCCCAAAACTAAGGGTTTTCAGACTCCTGAGTTTTTTGATTCAGTACCTTATATTGCTAGGGAAACATAATAAAGTATGTTGCTTCCAGGAACCACAGAGTACAAGTAAACTATGTAGATGAGACTATTAGCATAAGAAAAATACTCCTTTCCTCTGAGATGAGAAATCTGAAAAGCTCTCTGACTGCAATAAAGGAACTGCCTCCCACTCTTTAAAACAGCAGTGGACCTTTTAGCCGACTGCTATCTGAACATTGCTAAATGCTGCACTCTACCACATTTACTAGGTTGCCCAGACGTACACAATGACCACATGGACAGAGTAAGCTTTTCATCCTGTGATACCCCAAAATACCGAAATTCTCAAGAGAAATCCAACCACAAGACACGAAGCTGCAGGGCGTACGGCTCCTGAAGCTGCAGGGCTCACTTGAACAGGCTGATGCTACACGGCCCAGATTTCCTATTTTCTAATTGCTGCCACCCCCTGACACCGCAGGGTCCTTGATGTGGGGTGGAGCACGCTAGGAAGAGCCGCGCGGGGCCGCAGCGGATGTGATCCACGCTGGCCTGTGTGATGATAAGCAGAGACACAACAGAGTGTCAGGAAGGGCGGTTTTGTGGTTATGTGGTTCGCCCACGGCCCAGAAAAACCAGTCTCCACCATAGCGTTTTTTTTGCTTTATCGGAAGCGAGGCCTTTCATGTGGCTGCAAAGCACTGAGAGCACGGGGCAGCTCAGCGCTGTGCTGGTGGGAGCCATATAGGTGTGACGTATGGAAAGACAGAGCCAGATGGACAGAGAAAGCTGGAACAAGCCTTGGTGGGATTCATTCACGGTCCCCCAAGGGAAAATGAAGGTGTACCAACTAGTGAGAGTAAACAAAAAAGCTGGTGAAAACTAAGACTGGCCAAATGCGGAGAATATTAATTCTCCCGCTCGCCTGTGTCCTATTTTCAATATATTTCCTATATTCAATACGTGTCTGACATTTCACCTTGGCACATGACACACACACACATATCTCCACAGAGGAATCGCCAGAAGTTAATGCCGCAAAGCCCTGGTATGAGTGCAGGCTCAGTAACAGCTCCACATCGTGCCCCAGGCAGGATGTTCTCTGTTCTGGTTTAGGTTAACCCATCTCCAAAGCAGGATTAAGCTAAACTATTTGAGAGCAGGCTTTAGGACAAAAACACGTGTCCTCGTGGGGAACTAGTGTCCAATGCCAGAACTGAGGCCACTTCTCCAAAGCTTTTAGACTACTTGGAAGAACTGAGGTGAAGGAGAAAGCAAGCAATGATAGAGACGCTAGGTGAGGACTGCACAACAACGCAGCTAGGACAGTGTTAGAGAAGGTCATATTGCTCCTAGTAAAAATATTTTGTGGGTGGCATGAAAATACTCCTGCTGGCTTGTGTCCATTTTTATTGACAGAACCATCAGTTGCTATCACCTGGGAATTTTTTTCAGATTTTATAGTTAGGATTTATGGGGTAAGTTTAAAAAACTCAGAACCAATAAATAGATGGTATTGGTGTTTCGGTATAGAGAAAAAAAATAAATCCCTCCTGACATCACTAAAGCATTTTACCCATCGCTGTTCCTGAATCCCTGACATACAGCTTTTGTGCTTCAGCTACAAGGAAGGTTTGAGGCTTGTCTCCTTCTAGTCCAAAGGAAAGCGATCTCTCAAACAGAGCCAGGGTCCCGCGTCCAGTACCTAACAAATGGAAGGGGAATGGGAGCGAGACGGAGCACATTCCACAGCCTGGTGTGTTTAAGGAAAGGGGTATAGCTTTCACTCTCCCGCTGTTAGACAATAATGCGCTGACTGAAAATGTCAAGCTTCAGTTTAAACAAAATAAAAGACTGGAGGGCCCAGGGCAGAGAATTTAAACACATATTAATTAGGGCTGGTAATACTCTGACATTTGCTGGATTTTTAATAAACTGATGAATATTTCTCCTTCATATTTCAGTGACATGAAATCGGTGCAGCAAAGTTAATTTCAGTAAGTTTTGGTGAATGGGTGCTGAAGGAAAATGAACACACGGTGTCACAGACTTGAATTAGAAGTACTCTCACTTTGAGCAAGTAATGTGGAAACCCATTGCCCTCCGCATGACAAAATTGCAGCTTAGGACCTTGAGAGGAATTTATTTACTTGCAGTTAACTGATTTACTTAAATAATAATAATTAGACAAAAATGAAGAGGAAAGCAGAGAGAACAGATGATTAAAGTTCCCTTGAGAATGCAACAGAATGGAGTAAAAGACATCTCCAAATGTAGAAGCACAACACTTATGCTTATGTTAGCATGAAGCCTTAGCTTCATATGTTCATAACAAACCAACAGGGAGAAAGAACATTTTCTGGAAGACACTGAAGGTTCAGTTGTCATTATAGCAATGGGCACCAGAGTAACATCTCTTTACTAGGTTATAATCTCTTCAGAGGCGCTTATATGAGTGGTTCAGAAGTTACCAGTATTTACCAGAGCAGTAATGTTTCCACACAACTATCCTCTGAATGCAACCTATAAGGTTGCGTAAAAGTTCCCAACCTCTTTGGGATAGTTCCTTCTTTTTTTTATTAGCAGCAAAAATATTTATTTACATGTTACAGAATCACAGAATCTTCTAGGTTGGAAGGGACCTTAAAGATCATCTTGTCCAACCGTCAACCTAATTCTGACAAAAAATAAACACCCACAACAAACAAAAAGCAACACCTTCACTAAACCATATCTCCCAGCACCACATCAACCCGTCTTTTGAACACCTCCAGGGATGGTGCCTCAACCATCTCCCTGGGCAACCCGTTCCAATGTCTGATAACCATTTCAGTGAAAAATTTTTCCTAATATCCAGCCTGAACCTCCCCTGGCGCAATTTGAGGCCATTTCCACTAGTCCTGTCACCTGTGACTTGGGAGAAGAGACCGACCCCCACCTCTCTACAACCTCCTTTCAGGCAGTTGTAGAGAGCAATAAGGTCTCCCCTCAGCCTCCTTTTCTCCAGGCTGAATAACCCCAGCTCCCTCAGCCTCTCCTCATAAGACTTGTGCTCCAGACCCCTCACCAGCTTTGTTGCTCTTCTCTGGACCCGCTCCAGCACCTCCATGTCTTTTTTATGGTAGGGAGCCCAAAACTGGACACAGTACTTGAGGTGGGGCTTCAGTCCTAGATCGGGTCCCCGTTGCGCAAGCTTTGGTTGAAACACCCAAGAAGCAGAAGTCTGGCCCAGGGCCATCTGGGGAGTTTAGGTATGAGTTACAGCTCAGGGCGAAATGGCACAGCAGTAACAGAAGCCGCTATGCTGGTACAAATTGAGATACAGAGCACAACTCCTAGCGTCTGAAGAAAAGCAACTGGACAGATGCTAACTCCTGCATCACGTAATGTGTTATAGCACACGTACTCAATCACAGCGAACCTGAAAAAGTCACATACACATGACCACGCTCTCCTCATGCTGGTAAGTGAAATTTGTGTGCGTGTAGGGGTCTCAGCTTTGCTAAGAGAAACCCTGGGGTGCTGTTATCATAGAAAGAAATGGACTGAGAATGTACATTCTGTAATAAAGATAAATTTTTTAGCATTCAAAATGTTAGCTCTCAAATTAAGCACATGGCGTTCAAATCCTGCACTTAAGAAAGTTCCAGGAGAGAACAGAGCTGGACATCCTCTTTCCAGATTTTAGTGAAATTTTAGATTTTGAAAATAAATCATTCACATTTCTCCATATTTTTTCCAAACTATCAATCTACAAAATTTTGAAATAAAAAACTGAGAATCTTGAAATCTAAATAAACTGCAGTTTAACAAAAGTGAAACATATTTCAAGTAAACATTAAAAGACGATTTTTTAGAAGTCATTTGGCTCCAAAATGACAGAATGTGGTTTTGTGTTAGGCTGTGGCTGTTGTTATTACTCCTATTCTTATTATACTCTTTTTATTGCCAGTATTAATAAAATACTTGTGTCTGCTAAAGCCTAAGAATGTCTATCAGAGACCCATGTGCTGGGTATTTTACTGATGTTTATTTGAAAGACTGACCTTGCCTCAAAGAACTTCTAATTTACTGTTGCACCCAAGGGAACAGAGAACAGAAATAGTTGCTTAGCACAGGAACTGGATTATCACAGATTCCCAGTGTCACAAGATACATCAAAACCCAGTCCATCATCATCAAGGGTAACTCAGGAGACCTGAGGTGACCCAAGCAAACTCAAAACACCTCTGTGTCTTAGTGAGAAGTAGACCTGACCTGAACAGCTTGCAGACTAAGTAGATGCAGAAACAGCTCGGGTAAGAAGAAAAGAGAGAGAAAAATACTGATTCAGTCTTACAAATCAGGAGGTAAGAAACTTCAGCACTGAGCTAGCAGAGCACGGCAGGATGGAAGAGTTTCCCAAAGTCACCCAGATACAGTAGATCCCCACTGTCCCAGTCTGGAGTTAAAACGACGAGGAAATTCTTTGCAGATAGCACAGAGAGCCACAGGGAAGGAAGCGCTCTAAGGGAGTCATTACATTGTCGAGTAGCTAATGCATACTAGGATAGTGTTTAATTAGCACGGCTCAGTGAGCTACCACAACCTGGCTGGACCATGGTTACCGATTATATGTTCTTACTGAAACCGGAAAGTTTTACACCTCCAAAAACTACCTTCCATGGAATCTAAGCCAAGGCTTCTTGCCCTGCCACTACAGCAAGCTAAAGGCTTTGGTACCTGCCCGAGTACCCAAGCTCTGGTGCCCTTCCCTGGAAGCCGTGCTCCTTCCAGCAGAGTTTGATGGACAGGAGACCTCTTTGCTTCTACACCTCCAGAGCTTGCTGCCCAGCACTGTAATATCAACAATGTTGATTTTATTAATACGTCAGGCTGGGAGCTGCATCAGGACAGATTTGCTGCAGGATGCCTCTGGGGAAGGGTTTGCTGCTCCAAGCTGTGAGGGCAGTAACTGCATCTGCTGCCATGGCTACCTTCAACGGGGAGCCCAAATCTGTCCTAACCTGTGCCCACAGCTCCTCCGCTGGCTGTGGGGCTGCTGGCAGCTCCTCATCCCACCATAGGTGTTACAGATTGCCATATCCCAGACCCTGGAGATCGTGCCCGCACCTTGATGTTTTTTGAGGCGCACAAGAAGGAAGTTGAAGAAAGTCTGGAGCTTATGGAGCCGCGTTTCCCTTCTTGGTCTGCACAGTCAGTGCTGCAGTTGGCAAATGAAGATGGTTCCCCTCCCCACAGCCAAACAAGCATCCCCAGGGGAGAGCTTTTTTACAGTCAGGCTCATCATTTAGGTTTCATCTAATCCCCACAAGCCCACAGAAGATGTGCAGACTCCTTTCAGCTCCTATTGGGCATTACCAGCATCAATCCCAGCAGACAAACTAGAGCCCTCCTGTCTCCACTTTAAATTGAGTCTTAAAATATGGGCAAAATATGATGGATTTGTAGACAATTGCTTAGGGAAGGAAGTGCTGAAGGGGATTCATTACACTATGGGCTGACAGCTGATGCCTAAGTATTGCAAAACCCATGGGGTTTCCAGAAGGAGCTTGACATGAAATATGTGGTGAAGGAACAGTACGGGCTGCAGAAGCCACGGCACCCTGGAGAGACAGATATGAAATGGAAATTACTGAGGCCAGTGATGGCCACAGAAAGAATAGGGAGCTGGGAAATACCCAGCCAAGTTGGAAGAGATCTGGAATGGGGAGGAGACAGGAATATTGGATCTCAAACAAGAGTTCAGCTCATTCGCTTCCTTTCTGGGGCAGTCCTCCTTATAACCTGTGTAACTCAAGAGATAAGCTCTTTGCAATAGATGTTGGTGATTTTGGTATCAGATTTATAGCCTGTTTTACAGGGATGGGAGTCTGGAGACCTGGATTCTTGTATCTCGACTCTGCTACTGATTTCCTGAATAACCTTAGTGAGTTGTACAGATCCACCTTTTCAAGTGTGGCAGCCTGAAGTTCCCTGCACAACCCCGTGGTCAGCCCCACAGCGAATCCCTCCTACAGCCTGTAAGGACCACTTTGTGAATTGGGAAGCTGGCCCCAATTCTGTGAGCCTCTGTTTCCTAACCTGTTGCTAACAGTATTATCCTTCTGCGAGGTCCTTCCAGAGGCTCCCTTTATTCACGGTCACAAAGAATAACAAATGCAGGGACAGAGGAGGTATGGAAAAACGAGCCAGATATGAAAACTGCATCACCACCTCGGCAAGTGGAGCTGTGTCAGAGGGGGTAGAGGAAATTTTTGTTTCCCCTACCTCCCTCCAATCCTTCCCTCGCACCCACCCCTACAGAGACCCCAGAAAAACAGAAAACCAGCAACCCCGCAGGATTATCTAGGACTACCCCAAATAAACCCACAGCAAAAAGGCTCATAAGTACTTGGTACTCATTCAGCGCATGTCATCTGATAATCTTGGGGCAGCTTACAATGTCTGGCTAGGGAGCAGCAGGCCCAAGCATTTCTGAATAGCAGACTAAGTTAGATGACTAAATATGGTATTTTTTTATGAACTTGGAGCACCCACTTTGGAGTCCTTGGCCCAGGATTGATTCCTTTTGAGACCTACGCCTTTGATCTCACTGCTAGACCAAATAATTAAAGGAACTGAAATACAATCGAAGTTTCTTGCCAGTTTGCAAAAATTAAAAAAAAATAAAAATACTTGGATATCTTTTTTGGACTCTTCGGTTAAAACATCACGTAGAAAAACAACATGGTGTCTCTTGAGCTTATTCCATCAACTCCCTTCTTTTAAGCTCACATGTGAAGCTACTCAGACCTTTTATTGGGAGGGAGAAAAATTGGAAGCATCAGGTAACTCCAGGGGGGATGCTCAACTTTAAACCAGACACATTTCCCTCTAAGGACCATTACCTTAAAATGCTCTTTTCATACTGAATGCTCCTGCTGAGAGATTTTGTTTTGAAAGGAGGCCTCTGTTTGGAAAGAGGGTTTTCTTTGTTGTTGCACACACAGATTTGGTAATTTGGGTGGTGCTTCATTTTTCTTGACCCAATATTGGCCAGCTTGCTTGATGGCTCCACTTCAGTGACGAAGATCATCTGTCTCTCACAAAACAGACAGGAGATTCCATGGCTGGAGCAGGAGGGAGAAGAGTTCCATATCATGAGGCTGGGAAAGAATTTGGTAGGTTCCTGATAGCTCCTGCCACCCTGTCTGAGGTCTCAAGACTAGGACAGAATAGCCCAGTGGTGTTTTTTCTCCTCCCCAGCAAGGAAAGAGGGTGGTAGAGTGGTTCCTACAGGTCCAAAGGTGCCAACTGGAACCGCACTTGGATTTTATCCTACAAGCTGTCCCAAATTAACCCCAGTAGGAAAGGATACATGGTGATTTTGAGTAAGGACTCAAAAGCAGATATGACATAGTAACTTCTATCACCTCCCTGGAGAGCTTAGGTTCTTCAAGTAGGCTACATCGCTCATGAGGACTAAATGAGTCACCTCTAAATGTTTCAGTGCAAATTTTGCTACCTAGGCAGTGAGGGCTGAATGAAGCCTCTAGCCTTGTCTCTTGGTTTAAGCTAATTTTGCATCCTCTGACCATAAACTGGTGTTCAAAAGCCAATGCCTGGAAGTTCAGTGAAAAAATCAATATTTACCTAAAAGGGCAGTATTTTTACCCTTCGCACTCATCTGCCGTCATGAGGCATCTTCCTTACCCCACCCCACGCTTTTTTCGCTTGCTTCCCTTTTCTCCTCTCCAGTCTCACATTTTGAGATCTTGACAAGGTAGGAAAGCAGAAGACTGGATTTCCTTATCACTAAGCCAGTGAAAATGGCTATTTTGGTGATGCTCCCAGCCTCGGAGAGTTTGCCAGAGCTGAGGCGAACCCAGTGTGACCACACAGTCTGCGAGTCCTGAGCTGGCTTTGAAACCCTTTGGAGCAAGCACATCCCACTCCTTGCAAGAATTTCATACGACATTCTTTCATTTTACATTTTGTTCTGTGAGAGTACATTTGTTATTAATCACTGGCTTGCACATTAGTACAGTACTTTCTAACAGTTAAACCAGATATTCCATCCTAGCAACTCAAATTAATATTTGTTTGAATAATCTATTTAAGATGATGTCTGGCCAGCAGTGTGGTCTGGCTGGCAGCACTCTGCTCTCCCAAGCGGACGTTTTCATTTGGTTTGTTCCATATTTTCTTCCTCTGCTCTTATTTTATATCGTCCCCCAAAATCTTCCATTCAAATTGCTTTCTCCAGCAATGGTTCCTCTTGCGTTCAATCCATGTAGGTCAAAGTACTTTTTCTGTTGCTTGTCCTAACTGTTTTGGACAATTGGCTCTATTGAAACCAAATATTTTTGAGGAACTTATTTTTGTGGGTTTTTATATTATTTAAGATTCAAGTTTAGATACATTTTCTGAGTACAGAATATATATGATACATGAAATAAAATATGCTTGGTATGTGTATATGTGCATCTGTATTTATTCAATTATTTTGCAGCATGGCCATTGATTATATATCATCATCTCACTGATTTTGTTTCAAGGATTATCTTCCACAAGTTCAAAGTCTTTCTGTCTTAATTAACTTCTACCACAATAAAAATTATAAAAAACTTGAGAATAATCAGACACTGATTTGGGATGGATATAAATGCTCTCCTTTTTTTGAAAGATTTGAAGTCTGAAGCCAACTTTCACAGCTCAAACTTGTCTCTAAAAATATAAATGAGCAGCAATTCATGTCCAGTAGCAAATTCTCCACTGATTCATACTCGGACTCTGGTCCAAAGTCCTTCTGTGTTTTGAGGAAGTCTGAAGCTTTTCTGGCTTGGGTTGACCACAGACTGTCTTGGAAAGCAAAATTTTCAGAACTGTTCATTTTCAGAATGTTGCACTGGCAGAAATTGGCTTTGACAACACTCCTCTGAGGTACAGGGATCGGCGTAACGTGCTCTGACTTGACAAGATGCTGCGAACACAACCTGTGTGGTGGGAGTCAGCTTTGCCCTGTCAGTTCTGGACCAGGTCCACAGAGAATAAATGTATGGGAAGAGGTAAGAACACAAGTTCTCCAGACCTCAGTATTTTTTAAACCCTAAGACACTATGTGTTGTGGGGCATTATCGTTCCTTTACTTGAGTATGTTTTCAGAAATATATTCAAAACAACTGTAATTGCAGAAAAATAGCTGCTTCCCAAGGAAATGTGTACCAGGGAAATGATTATATAGTATCACATCAAATTTTTCCCTCATCTAAAGAAGTGTTTTCTGTAACACTTCTCACTGAGATTAAAAGAGGCTCTTCCCTTTGCTAGAAGAACTATTTTTTTTTCTCCAGCTGCAAAATGGCAGGAAAACAACAATGGTCAATCTAAGAATTCCCTCCTCAACCAAGGGGAATCAATGATTGTTCTTATTTCTTTAACTTGCTTTTTATAAAAGAAAAATATAACAAACTGAGAGAAATTAATATCTTTTTCCTGAAAACCCATGTTTAAATTGATAGCCACAATGACTTCCAAGAGGAAGTTGCATAAATCTTTACATCACAGATTATTTCCCTTTGTTTGAAGTTTTCCAAAAACGTGAGAATCCTGGAAATTTTATGTTTGAGTCCTTATTTCATTTATTTCAGTCATATAATCATTGCTAGAAGAAAACTGCAGAAACCAGAAAAGTTATCTGCCTTTCTGTTGTATAACAGTTGCCCTGTCAAATTTCAGACTGGGATACTCAGTCTTGGAGAAAGGGACTGCAGCATATATCCATCATACATGTATTTATATTAACCTACAATTACATTCATCCAAACGCACACTATATAATTGTTGCAATTTATATGTCCCTTTATGATAAAAAGCAAAAAACATTAATAAACTGGCAAAATCCTTGACCACATGACCATCTCTTAAAAAAAAAATCCATTGCCATGTCCTCCCAGGTATTCCAGAGCAAGCCAGAGTCTCAGTTTGACAAACTACGCACTCCCCTGAGTTCATGTCCACCTCTCCTAGAAGGTCCTCATATGCTGGGCACAGGGAACACTTCTCCATAGGAAGATGTTGGCTAGGGAATGGATGTTTTTGCCCCACTAGGGAAGCACTAAGACCAAAAGGCCCACTAAGATCTCGCCCACTTTACCAGGGTCCCACAAGGACATGAGGAGGGACATGGAGAGTTTCTTCCCTGCTCAACGCAACATAAGAACTGTTGATATCTGGGATGAACTCTCCAAAACCTACACCCCAACTGCAAACTAACAGTTGTATTGTCGGCGGAACCTGCTACAGACATGATAAATAACAGAATTAACCTCTTCTCTTCTAGTCCAGAAATGCCTTCAGATTTTGGAATTTATAGCTCTTTTTTTTTGCAAATAGGTATTGCCCCAAAATAAGTCTCTTCAGGCTGGCAATTTCATATTGGAAATTCTCTTTTTCACCTAAGGCAACACTTTCCTATCATAACTTCTTGCCATCTCAAAGTTCGGCTAGGCAAAAGGTGTTAACCAGAACAAAGATACCCATGGACTAGAAAATTCCTCTCCACAAGGGTGAACAACTACCAAAGGACCTCAGCACCCAATGAACAAAATAAGAAATCAGCCTCTTCAAACTGGCCGACTTTCAACAATTTCTATGCATCCATGAAACATTCATTCAATCAAAAATGGTAATAGCAAAACAGTAGCCCATAATTCATATACAAGGCAAGATATTTTCTCCTAGAGACCAGAAAAGAGGACAGGGGACTAGAAATACATTGTTACAGCTGCATCCATTTGTAGATATGTAGAAGAGCTACAGATACTACTATGCTGTAAGACAAATTAGGAGATTCAAATAGATATTGACAGGTTGGTAGATTATTGAACACAGAACAACGTTACTAGTACATGACCAAATTTTACATAAAGGCAACACCTTTAAACACTTGCAATCCCTTTTTATGTACAGCCCTTAGTAGGGTGTAGCAATTTTATTATTCTGTGCTTATCTGCAAGACCTCGTCTTTGGTCTTGAGAGGAGTCCAGGACAAACCCTTTCTGTCAGCTCACATTTGAAATGGAAGAGTTTTCAGCTAATCTTTGTAGAAATCTATTGCAATCAAATTTGCTCAGAACAAAAGCCAATATACCATACTTACTTTAAAAGCTCTTTTTGTCAATGACCTTGGTGTGAAAGCAGTATGCTCCATTGCTATTTTTTCCCCTCTATTGTTTACCTTAAAAAGCAGCTGGTCCTTTATGAATATCTCACTATTTGACTCAACGGTAGAGTATTTTAACTCCTTTCAGGAGTTATTGTAACTCCTCTTCCAACGGACCTTTCCCTTGACCTCACTCCCACCCTTGCCACCTACAGAAGACTTTGAGGAAGGTTAGAATGCAGCTTTGCAAAACAAAAATGATGTAAGATTTTCATTCTGCATCACTAGGTGGCAATTCCTAATTATTAGTAGGGCCAAGATGCACGCAGTACTGAATGAGCTCATAAAAAAGTATTTATCACTTATTTAGGGAGCTGGGGGAAGAAGAGAAGGAGAGACTTTTCTCAGAGAAACTAAAGGCCTGCTTTTTGGTGCTTTGGTTTGTTTTCAATAAAAGCTTGGAAAGAAGACATGGGGGCAACTGTTTCTGTTATTTTTTATATTAACCTGAAAAAGTTTCAGTATTTGTTAAAACCAACTCTAACACTAAGCCCTTGCAGCTCCCGTTTAAGTCCATGGGAACAGCGAGCCCTTCCAGGACTGGACCTAAACACTGGCTCACTGTAAGCGACTTCACATACCACCAGTTCCCAAGTCTTTATCCAGGTTTTACTCAGCCTTTGCTCAATCAAAGCTCCCACTTAGGGGCAGTAAATAAGGACTTTAGGAACTGGCCCAATGGATAGGTTCCACAGCAGGCAAGACAACTATTATTAAGCGTGGGCGTTAGTCAGCAATAAGCCCTCCTCCACCTCTTAAACTTTTGGTGTTCCCACAAGGGAAGCTATTGAAAGCCTGTGCTTTGTAAGTTCAATTCCCTTTGCTGGCTTATAACACAGCTGCTATATATTATCTTATACATTTGACCACAAAGGTGCATTCTATAGGCAAGATTCATCCACTCCTGCCATCCCTTTTTATTCATTCACTGCTTTTCAGTGTAATGTTTGGGGACCCTGTTCTCAGCCACTTGTACATTTCAGCACTTGAAACACACCAAGAGGGACAATCGCTTGACTGATATCTCCATCTTAGTATCTATACCCGTCTCTCTGTTTCTCTAGCTTTCTACCCAAGCCATTGTGTGCGCCAATTGTGCTATCATAAAGCAGAGTGTTGGGCTGTTTTGTGATGATGAAGAACCATGCAATCACAAGCTTTATTGCATACCATCCCATCCAGTGACCCCTGTTCTTATCATGAGAGCCCATTCAAGGGGAAATTACACCAGACTTCAACGGGGAAAGTGTCCCTCTGTTTCCAGGCTATTCAGGACAAAAGGTGAGAACCGCAGAACAAGCCTCTTCTGCTTTAATTGTGAAATGTTTCAAGCAATTGGAGGCGGGGAGGGGAGG
>JAHREE010000097.1:3610030-3631488 GCA_033628505.1 Tringa tobata
GGTGGGAAGGGGGGCTGAGGGGGATGGGGAGGGAGAAAAAAAAACAAAAAAAGAAAAACTCTATTGAGATCAGGTGGTCCCATTTCCCAGAGATAAACAAGTTCAATAATATACTGGTCAACAGAGTTACCCTATCCTCAACAGGCTTTTGTTTTTTAAAAAAGGACTAAAATAACCACTTGGAAATGTTAAACCAAGGCATGGCATTTTAATATGAAAATGGAGGCCTAGTATATTTTTGGTCCCTCTGACAACGATTGCCCTCAATTAGATCACTTATACTCAGTAAATTGGCTCCTGCGAGGGGTTTGTGATCATAAAAATAATTCATACATGCCAAGTTGCTTTCAAACCTGGGGTTTTTTTTTTGCTGTTGTTGGTGGGTTTTTCTCTGCTTTTTGCTTATTGCCATAGTAACTACAAGTGCATATTTTGGCTTGCTTCCAAAATAATATTCAAGAATGTTCTTTTCGTCCATTTTTAAGAGGAATCATTATGAATATTTGAATTATATTTTCCAATTAGGTGAACTGAAGTGTTTTCGAGCAACTCTGTTTTTTTCCCCTCATTTATAGAAAATGTGAAATTTTTATTACACCAAGGACTTTCAAGACAATAGCTACAGAGACTATTTTTCAGTACTGTTTCTAATATCTAATTCAGAGCTAATTTTTAATGGACAGGGTTCCATGGGGATTTGTTTGCAAATTTCATCAACTTGAGTTCCTGCTTCATTTGCTGAAATGTAGTACTTGGAATTGACCCAGTGAGCAGGAACACTCTGGTTCCTTTTAAAACATTACTGTATATTACAATAAACAGTGACTGGTTATCAAAAATAAAATGCTTGATTGTCTACAGATTTAGAGCACGCATTTTTGTCTTGGATGAACTATTGAGTTAGACTCACCACTGACACAGCTTAAACAAACACATACATTTTATTTTAAGCCTTCTGTTTCTTCAGAAGCCAATAGGATGTGCTCAGTTCAGAACAAAAGCAATTTTACAAGGAAATGCTTCTGTGATGGACACATTTTGTGCTTAGTTGTCTTTACTGAAAAGCATGGCTGAATAAATCTCAGCACCTTCTCTCTGTTTCACAAAGCATCATCATTGCAACTCATTTAGAGTCTCTGTCTCCAATGATATCAGTGTCTTGGCCCTTTTTCTAGTATAATTTTCTATTTTCTCTTCTCAGGTGCTCCTTTATATTTGCCCTGGTGTAATACACTCTTCAGCCCATATCCCATCATTTTCCGGATGAAAGCAAATCCAAACTTGCCAAACCCACACTTTCACCCTCCTTCAGCAATAAAGTGTCTGTCACTTGAGGAGGAATCCAAAGCGCTCAAATCATTAAGGGACTGCTTAAAAAGGGCTTGATATGCTCCTGTCTCTGGACTTCTCTACAAAATATCTGCTGTTGGGGTTTTACTAGTGGACAGCAATGGGGATTTCAAGCGAACTGGATAAACACAAAACAGAAGAAAGCATTTTTAAACACAGGGGCCCATTTTAGCAGACCCTGTTTCTGGTCACTCTGTTGTAGACACCTAGGACTTGCTGAGATGCTAGTGATGCTGGTCAATGGAATAGACATCTTCAAGCTCTCCAGGGTGTAAATGTTGGGAGTTATTGCAAAAACAGGCTCTATTTTCCACCTCTACCAGCAGAAACACAGTCAATGTGCTGTATATTTCTGCATAGGGGTAGAAACAGCCTCACATATCAAACTCATACAAGACCCTTTTCCAAAATGGGCTTTAGGTGAAAAAGGCCCTGAAACTTCTGAAGTGTCATCCAGGGCCTCTCAACTTCCCTTCCAGTCTTGGTCTCGATACAGGATTGAGTCAGAATTAAAAGCCTTTGAATCTCTGAAAAGCCATATCTACTCATCATTGTCTGTGCCTTGTAGAAGCATCTTGTCCCAAGAAACCACTACAATGAAATGTAGAAGATACGTCAAAAGCATAAAAAATCATTCACGTGGCACCGGGGGAAGGAGCGGAGGAGGGAGACGCAGCAAAAGGGAGCTTTACAATGCCAAAGCGTGATGGGCTCTTTGCAAACAAAGGTGAAGGTCTGGGTCTACCAAGTTCCTCCAATCTCAGAGTATGGTGGATTAGACCTACAGGCCCTGTTCGGTAGAGTTTCAGGCTAAGCAGACAAAATAAAACACTCTGCTATATCCATCCTCTCTTTCATTACAGCTTGAAACAAACAATTAAAAAAAACCCAGCTATTCAGACACTTTTGATCAGAAAGCACTTAAGCAACACAGAAGGAATTCACAGCTTTTGATATTACATTAATACACTAATATCTTAATCCTTTACCAGTGACAGACTACACATTTAAATCCCTAATGGGACCTGGTTTCCAAATTACATTATTTAATGTTTATTCAGTGAATAATCCAAATAGTATTTAACACCACTGAAGAAAAAACACACACACCCCCTGGGCAGATTGTCTGCTTTTCCTTTGCTTCGTAATTACCCAACCAAGGGCCCTATTAAATAACTCCATTTTTTATGATCTTAAAGTGAAATGAACCCTCTATTTGAATGTTGCACAGAAGAAACACTTCAGGCACACATGCACACTGCAAAATCCAGCTCCATGTCAAAAACTTTCCACTGATCAAGACTGTTTTGAACCATTTGGGGACTTTGTAGACAGACATATTTAATACCAATGGGCCTGATCCAGGCCCCATCCTGGAAAGAGAACAAAAGCAAACACCAAGGGAGCATCAAAGAAATAGAAATGGCTCATCAATGAAATCTCTGCGTGTGGAAGAGGGAAAGTTAATTGCCTGTAACGTTATAATATAATTAGGACACTTTCAATAGGATTTGTACCACCCAGCTGTGGACACGGCTGGTGGGGCTGTAATCACCCAAGCTCACTCATTACCCGGCAAAAAGATTCTTCCCCTTCTCTGTGGTGGGAGCTCAGGCAGCCGTGAGGCTAAGGGAGGTCTCTGAGTGATGGGGCTGCTGTTGGGTGGCATGAAAACAAGCAGCTCTGCATCGCAATAGGTCCTGGTGCTTCCTTGCCTGGTCCCTGTGGTCCTCCCCTCCAAGCCTTGCCCAGCAGCATCCCACTCCTGTGGACCCTCAAGGATGGAACAGCACATTCAGTCCTTTGGGAAAGTCAGTCCCATGGTCATCAGAAGCCACTTGTTTCCCTGGGGAAAAGTGCTTGGTTCCTCTAATGAAAAGAACACAACCCCTTCATGGCCAAAGATGAGCTACTTGGCATTTCTAAGAGGTAAAGTGTCTTCTTGCCCCACACACTCCTTGAATAGGGGAAACCACCACAGACGTATGATACTCCAACAACAGATGCTCCCATCACGGTCCCCATTTTCATGCTTCTCTATTCAACCCTATCTTAAATAGAGGCCAGGCTCTTTTCTTCTTTCATTGAGCATCTCTAATTGAAACCTTCAGCTTTTGATATAGAAAACAATTTGAGCAGATCCTGAGGCTGTGACTTAAAAAGTGTGTGTGGAAGTGGAACGAAGTTGGGGACATGAAAGAAAGGTAGGATTGTCCCTTTTTGGAGTGAATAATAATTTGGGGATTTGTTTGTAACAGTAACAAAACCAAGGCTTTTCAAAGAAATCTCCTTGGCTGAGATCTGCTTTATATTTGTCACAAATAGCCAATGGTGCTTGATTCCAGCGTTTAACTGTTTCAATCAGCACAGTTTAAAAAAACAAGTAAACGTCCAGAGACATGTGTTTTGACATCAGAGCTCCTAGTAAGCTACCAACATTTCCATTAAAGAGCCCTGCTTGGAGAACTGGACATATCAGCAGCTTCAACAGCATATGGCTGGCTTGAGATAGAAGGCAGGCATGTTGTGAATGAATAGATTCAGGGTTGCATGGACAGACAGACAGCTTCTAGTAAACCATCAGCTTCTGCAGTGTGAAGTTCTCTTCCCACTGTCCTAGATTACGACTAGCTTCTCCTCAAAGAGACCCTAAACGGACTGCAGAGGGACGAGGATGGTCCTCCCCAGCCAGACTGGGAATAGGGGTTGGTGGAAGTCCACCCACCCCACACACCAGCAACAGGGGCTTCTGGAGGAAGGCTGATGTAAAGACTACGTCATGGGTGGAGAGCACCTAGAGAGTGCACAGCATTTGCTCTCAGCATGAGACATTCAACTTTCCCACCTTAATAATATAAGGGGATTTTTTTGCCAGCACTACCGTTCACATTTTTATGACATGATTGGCTGAAAGAATTATAGGTCTTTTCTGTAGACCAAGGCCAGCATCCCCAAAACTTATACTTTTGAGAGGGTTTGGTTGGTATATTTTGGACTGGTGACCATAGGGTATATTACCAGAAGCAGAGAAAAGAAGAAATAGCACCCGATTCCTTTCCTTGTAGAGCAGTGAACCTCAGTTATTAATGAGATATATGAGGTGACTCTTATACAGGCCTCACTGTAACAAAGCCCCTAATAATCACCGGTGAATTTCATCCTACTTTTATATGAGGCAGTGAATTTTTATCCTTCCTGCACTGAGGGGAAACTCCAGCACTGATGAAATAACTCCCCCAAGGACTCCGCAGCGGGGCTGGGAACGTGACCCGTGCCTCCTGCATCCCGGTCCAACCCGTGCTGCTTTAAGCAGCCTGGTGTTTCGGTGAGGGATGTTGAGAGACACACAGGGTTGTGTGGACATTGCAAAAGAAAAAGAGAAGCCAAAATGCGCTGCACAGTCTGAAATCTGAATTTACCGGCAGGGTCAGGGAGCTATTTTACTTGCTACCACTGTGAACTCCAGGAATGGAATCAATTAGTATTAGTTTAAAACATCATCTGTTTCAGTTTAACAGAAAGCTTCTGTTCAATGAAATACAGGGTTGGTAAATGAAAAATAAAAGTTGATTTGATTTTAGTAACTCCTAAGGTACTATTTTAGGTGTGGCAAAGAGGTATATCATACATCTGCCACAAACGTGTGCGACAATACGTTACTCTTGTTTTTCTTCATGTCTCCGTATAAGAATATCCCTGCACGTCACGCATGAGTGCACATCACAAATCTGTGCTTAGCAAGATGTTTCACCAGCAATTTTGCAGATGTGTGACACCATTTTCTTCAACGATACTGTTAGGTGATAAACCAGCTACTTTTAAGGTAATTAAAACCATCTTTAAAATCACAATGAAGAATTCCTTTCCAGGCATCATTTCTATCTTTAGAGAGATAAACTCTCTCTATGTGTTTTTTTATTTTTTTACAGCAGACTTTACCAGGTTATGGTAGGAGGAGTCATTAGAGAGCTGCAAAATATGGGAGTTTTTCAAGGCAATGAACTCACTCCAAGCAACACCGAATTTTTTTTTTTCTCAAAAGGTTTTTAAAATACTGTCATCCTTTACAATTCAAAATAGTCCTGACACATATCAGTTCCTCAGGAGCACCACCAGCCTGTTCCTGATCTAGATATCTTAACAAGACTAACAGCATGTATTACTTTATAGGTAAAACAGGAGCAATGTTATTAAGAACTGAACTTATGGTGATCTTACCTATAGAAACCTACAGCTATTGGTTGCAGTTGCACCTTTAGTTTCTTACCCAGAATTATGAGACCAGAGCTAAAGGACGCTACGGAGACAACTCATTTTAACGTTACTGTTTCAGCATTACTACTAAACTGCTTGAATTTCTTATCCCCCTTTTCTTTTTGTTCTCTGAATGCCCTTTCCCTTTTTTAATACTGTTTTCATTTTTCCGTCTTTAATTTTTGAAGAAATAAAAAATATTAAAAAAAAAAATCAGAGGAGGGAAGAGGACTGAGAAGGCTTTTTCTCTCCTGCCTCCTAAGCCATTTTAGAAATAAAGAGACAGAATGAAGGCAAAACCAAGGGAGAAGCAGCGGAATGTTTAATACTCCCATCCCCAAACCAGCAACCCTAAGCAAATTATTATCTGTGCAAAACACTGTCATTTTTCAACCAGTTACTCAAAGCTTCATCAGTTCCCCAGGTCCCTCAGTTGGCAGAGCAACACTCTCTTGTCGATGTGCCATTTTCACACCGCAACAGCCACACCAAGCGATGGCACCCCTGCTCGTGCTGCACAACTCTCTTTACTTCAGCAATGCTGCTGAGGAGCTGCCGTGAAGATTGGGAGAAGAAAACAGAGGTGAGTGGGGTTTATTTCGGTGGGGACAACTCTACCCTGGGCAGCGTGATGAATTGCTGGCAGAGCTGGAGAGCAAAAGGGCAGCCCGGCCTCCTGCAGACACCCAGCTCGGCGCGAGAGTCAGCAGAAAAAGCCGTGGAAAGGACCAGGGAAGGAGTGTGGGGCGAGATGAAACAGCTGCTGGGCTTCCTAATTGGTGGAAAATGGCATCACGGCCCCACAGAACAGCGCAGCGAGGAAATGCAAAAGTGGAAAATTATAGATGTATTTTTACATGGTGATAATGATTTTAGCATCTGCATGAAGTGCATGAGCCAGGGCCTGGATCCCTCCTCACTTAAATCACTTAAAATCATGTTCTGCCTGAAAGTAATAATCTGTTTGCTTTTATTGCTGTCTTATAAACTTTCCATCCCAATCTACTAATGAAATGAAGTGACACAAGGGCTGTCAAATAAACTCTGCAAGGGGGGTGGGAGAGGAAAGAAAAGTTTGGGCTTGATGAGGCGGGGCAGTAGAAGCATATTGAAAATATGAAGTCCAGCAGAAGAGGATGGTCATTGATCAGGAAACTGATTCTTTGGGGTTTGAGAACTTTTCTAAGCCCACAAAACCAACCTCGAAGCACGGCTACCAGCTTCCTGTTAGATGTTTGCTAGGCTACCAGTCGACCTCACTGAAGACCACTTTATGCAGAGACCCGAGACCTCCAGTGATGAAGTATTAAGAAGCTATTCCCTTTCCAGATGGTGTAACTGATGCTGATTAACCTAAATTATGTCATGCAGTGAACAGTATCAACCCATGCTGTGTGCACCATCTCAGATTGCAGGAGAACAATGGGGAGGGGAGAAGGAGACAATGGAGGCCACGGGAGTCTGGTACGCGGAAGGGTCACAAGGTACAAAGTAGAACAGTAAAATAGGTATTTTCAGCTGGCATTTTCTTTTGCTGCTGATCTGCTTTGCTTCTGTGCTGCGGGACAGAATGACATGGCATCCTCATGGATTAAATGTGTTAGGAGGTAACTGGGAGAGCAGAGATATGATTTTGCTTCTGTTACCATTATTATCTGTTGCTATTCTTTTTAATAAATTTTTTTAATAGACGGGGACCAAACTTATTCTGGATCTGACCAACACCACACAAGACTAAGTCTGGATATGCAGAAGTGGCAATCTGTATTCTCCACATTGGTTGATCCATTTTGCCATTCCCTGAAATAACTTGGTACACATTTTCATATGCTTATACCACAAGTGGCTGAGAAGAGCGTTTTTCAGAAATCTCAGTATTTCCTACAGAACAATTAATTCATTTTAAGTTCGCCTGCATCCATCTATCTGAATGGATAGCTGGGGAGAGAAAGAGAAAATAGAGATCTGTTTGAGACTAAAGACTGCCTGATCTCTCTAAGGGCAAGGGAATATGTATTTATGTATATTTAGCTCTGTTGTTTATCATAAGATTATCATCTGCAGAAACACAAATCTAGGAGATGCGAGGAGAGAGGATAAACAACAAAACAAACCTGATTACCTGCTCAGACCTGGATCTAAATGACACGGCTCATTTCTACATGAAATTACTATTGTTTATATCTACTACATTTCATTGGAATGCCTTCAAGTATTTAATTTCAACTCTAGTCCTGTGAAGACTAGTTGGTCCATTAGACACCAAGTATGTAATGGAGAATACCAAATACATTGTTGATCAACATAACCAGAGAGAAAACAACACTCGGCTTATTCCAGAAAAAAAGAAACCCTTCATGCTCATGATTTCAAAAGCCTTATTTTTAAATCTCTCTCCAAGAGCAGACCTGATGAACATACGCTAAAGAAGGAACTCATGAAAGAAGAGAACAAAACTGAAGCATTCACAGATCACAGATATGGCCCTTGGGGAAGAAATCCCCTCTTTTGATTCACATGGCCCTGTATCACCCAAGCTCTCAGCATAAATTTTAGCTTCCAACAATGCTAAAATATAAAAGATTATTTTAGCTGTGATAGCCTTGTTCATTGCCTCTTGCACCAAGTCCACACGCAGCCATTAGAGCTCTATTTGTGGCATTCCCATGAAAAACCATAACATTGACCGAGCCTAAATTAATCCATTTGTCAGCATTTGCTGACCTGTGCACCTGCATTGGAGTTTGTAACAAAATCCTAAACTAGCATCACTGGCCTTCAGGTTCAGACAAAAATGGCTCAGAGACTACATGCTACACGTCTTGAGACTTCCCCAGGGGATGCGCCTCACTGGAGAGATAGATGGATACTTATACAAATGTATCCAGATCGGTTTAACCTAGAAATTTCAGAAGATCAGGTTTCCCAAGAGATTCCCTCGGTTGTTAAAAAACATTTTATCATTTTTTCCTGTTAAAGCCTGCGTTTGATTTTTTTTATGAAAAAGTCACTGGAGTTCCATTGGTTCTCAGAGAACAAAGAAGCACAGACATAACAATAAAGAAGGAAAGAAAACAAAACCAAATAATTGAATGAGACTGTTTTAAATAACCCCCAAATTGTCACAAGATCACAGAATTCATACACAAGGCTGAAGAAAGGGGGAGCTAATTTTCTCCAGAAAAAAATGTGGTCCTTTCTCTGTATTAGACCATTCTGAACTTTTCATTTGCAAGTGTTACTGCATACACAAGTAAATATTCATATTCAAAATATTCCTCTTCAAAATGCATGTGTGAGAGGGACATTATGGAAATGAGGCTGGATCAATACCAGAGTGAAAATGGGATTCAGACTTATTAAGACATCGGCGTGCCTCAAGCCCAGGCTTTCACTTCTTCCCCATTTCTGGACTCTGATAGCTATAGCTGAGACCTAAGATCTTTCTGTGATGGACAGACAGTAGCAATGAAATGACTTGAAGACTAAAGAAATTTAAGGAATTCCCTCTGTCTAGCATATCAAAAAGTTCAAAAGTTACCACCGTCTCAGTGGCTAGGCAGCAGAAATGTCAGGTGTTAAAATATTTGTTTAAAGAAAATGAGAAAGGCAAAAGAACCACCAAAGGCTGGGTACGAGGTCCAAGATAACTCAAAGAGAATTCACACACATATTTGACACACCAGGCTATTTTCCATCAGACTAAAATAGCAAGAGAAATTTAATATTCTCCTTTTCTTTTTTTCAGATGTTCATATTAAAAATCCCTATCAAAATTGCAATAAAAATGTGGGCTGCATGTTTTCATTCATCAGAAAATGCAAATCCAGGGCAACTTATTTAATAACACTTACATGCCAGAATGCCTCCAGAATGCTGGAGATCCACAGATTATCTTCAAAGGATTTGCAGAAGGTGACTCATATAAACAAGTCCATATCCAGTAAGATGAAATTTAATATCTATTTTCTGCACTTCTCTTACAGACGTTTTTAGGATCCAACATTAACAACCATTAAAAATTAAGAAATTTAATCATTTTTTTCCTAAAAAAAAAATAAAATCTAGGAACTTTGAATTTGTTATTTGATATATGATGAAAACATTTTAGTCTTTTCTAATTCTATCATACCTTCATATTAATAAAAATGCCCCCACTTATATTGGGTTGGAACAACTAAGGGTGGGATTTCCACATAGATGAAAAGAAAAAAGCAGTAGACTAAATCCAAAGTTGTCTTCTGAGCCCATCATTGGCATTTCTAGGCCAAAAGATCTGATTTTAAAATCCCAAGAAACATATTTTACAAATGACATGGTAGGCTTCATACAACATTAGTGCAAGTAGATCTGGCAGGAAAAGCAGGGAGCAGAGCCGAGGCAAAAATTTGTCAAGATATAACGTAACCGGACGAGGATACATGAAGAGGGAATCAGGGAAAATCCACATCCCAGAAAACCGTCAAGGGAGAACAGAAAGCACTGACTTGCTTTGAAAAGCCACATCTTAGAAGAAATTTGAGATCCCTGAGTGGCACAGCAGACAGAGAAAAAGATGTTACCAAAGAAAGAAAGTTCAGCCTTTATCAATTTCCAGAAAATCTTAATCCGTGGATATAGGAACTGCAAGGAAGAGAGTATCTGCTTGCTACCAAACCTAGCTGGAATTTTATTTTGGAGAACTCAAAACAGTAAAGTTGTGAAAAATTAAAGACCTTCATTTCAGCAATTTTTAATACAGTGTTTTGATTTTTCTTTTGGGAGAGACTCTATTTCTCCTCTTTAAATATATCTACTCATTAGATAACATGCAACATACTAAATAATTTTACAAAAAATTAAAATCAAGCAACACACTTTAATTTTCTTGTTTAAAGAAAGTTTAAAATAAGCTAAAGAGAGACAAGTGAATCAGGAACGATTTAGAAACCTCCTCTAATGAGAAATTTGAAAGTTGACGACTTCTTTTTCAGAACCAGAAGAGAATCAGGCTTTGAGTTTCAAATGTTTGCCACTTAGAAGACCTGTCCTCTGCAGAGCACCAAGAGTCACAAATAATTAATGTTCTGATAAAGTTTTCCTACTAAAAATCCAATCCCTTCATTAGAGCTGAATCATTAACAGGCCACCCAAGAAAGTGAAAGAAAACTGGATTTGACTTTCTAGGGATATTTCCTTTATTCCTGGTGGTCTCTGCCATTCTTAGAGACTCATTTTTCCTAAGCAAACAAATCGGCATAAAAAGAAAAGCTATTCCCATCCACAGATCAATCAGATTAGATCATATCAGAACCCTGTCAGTCTGCTGAAATCTATGAGGTGCTTTTGCTCTAGGCCAGCTAAGACTGTAGCTGATAAATTTTGGTACCAAAAAGAAGAAATAAAACCTTTCTTCTCTTTCTCTGCCTGCCTTAATACATTCAGTCACATAGTGGAGAACACAAATACATATAGCAACATAATTACTTAAAATAAGCTTTTCTACCATGCAACGTTTTTCTTAGAGACACAGGAACTTCTGTATAAAAAGTGGAAATTCTATTTATTTTTCTTGAAATTATTTTCCCGCTATTTATTTTCCCTGAAAATAAAATAGTGGCGGCAACAACAACAACAAAAAAAGTCTTCCATTAGGAATGTCTTTAATTTTATGTTACTTTTTCCATCTGTATTCTTTCTATAGGAGCAAACCTCAACTCCAAGATGGTTTTTAAGATTTACATGTTTATTTCATTTTGTTTAATATCCTAATCGGTTCACAGTAAATTTGACCACACACACATACACAGTGATCCCAGCTGGTTGAATGTGGCGAGCCAAGCCAAAGACATAGTCCAAAATACAACCCTGCTGCTGAAAACTTTGCAAAATTATGAACAAGACCCTTAAAATTATAGCTTGGCATCACACGCCAGTAACCGTGATGATAATGCTGTTTACAGGAAAACAAACTAAAAACAGTTCCCTGCTCTTTGGTGCTTAAAGGGTTATAGTAAAGGAAAAACTTGCATTTCAATACTGTTGATGTATAGATCTGCTCCTGATTTGACCCAGTGCTGTCATTTGCTGTCATGGTTTGGGCATAAGCAGGTCTGACGATGCTGCGCTTTCCTTGCAAGTAGGAGAATGACACGAGTTAGTATCTGAATAAACTCTTCCAGCATCTTAACCCTCTTTTCTCTCTCCCTCTTTTTTTTTTTTTTTTTTTGGCAGTTAATTCATTATCTTTTGCCACTCCCTTAATTCCTTGGATTCTAAATTATTTTTTTTTTCCCAATAAATTGTAAAGCCCAAAACAAATGCACGCACGGGTTTGTTCGCAGCCTTTGGGGCTGCTTTACATTTCACAGGAAAACGGGAGGGGGAAGAGGAGGCTATGATCTTTAAAGTACAAAATCCCCCATTTCAAAGGCATTTGGTCTGGCCTGGTCCATGCCACACTCTGTCCATCAAAACCCAGACTAGAGTGAAACGTCCTTGGTGGAAACACCCGGGACACGGGGGTTGGGAGCCGTTGGACGCAGCGGGGAAGGATGGTTCCCAGACGTGAGCCATGACCTGGGCACCCTGCAGGAGGAGCAGCCCAAGGATCTGCCACTGGTTTGTGAAACTTTGCCCCTTTTCCTGGGGTTTTATATAGAAAAGGCGCTGTGCTGCAAGTAGCTGGTTACTTAATTTGGAGACTGATGCAGTGATGCTCAGGGATTGTGGACAAGGGCTGTGAAGACACCAGCCTGCGTTTCCTGAGCCTCTGCCTTTATTTTTTTATGATGCTGGAAGTCCCAATAAAGCCAACAGAAAGTCAGAGTACCTCTATCAGTTCAGTGGAGGAAAAAGAGGCAGAACCAGCCGTCCAGATTTAAAAATAAAACAACAACAACAACAAAAAAATAATGTTCAAAACTCCTTCTTCCCAAGGAACGCCCTTGGGAAACAGAGCCTGACCATGGTGGGATGGACAAAAACACACCCTCCTCGTTCCCCAGCAGCCCGGACTTTCCACAGTAGGTGGGTGCTCTTTATGGGAGACCTGGATGAGTGAGGGCGAGATCACAGGGTGCAAAGATCAAATACACCCTCGATCAGAGCCAGATAACGACTTGAGGACACGGAGGCGTTTTGTGCCGCCTGCGGCTCTCCTTGCTCTGCCTGTGAAGCTAATCACAAGCTTTGCCCTATAAAGCTCGTTATCAAGATTTCACATCTGGCCCCCACATCTTAATTTAATGGCGATATGGCAGCATCCCCTCTCTGCCGCACAGCACAAATTATCACGTCGCTTTCTGAGGACATAAATCTCATTTAGCGTTTCTTCCCCTTCGGGGAGTTTTACAGGCCAGAGAGGAGGAAAAAGAAACCCACCCGGAGGCGTGTAAGGAGCTTCTTGTGTGAATCGTGAGTCTGAAAAGCCACCCGTCCCCGGCAGATGCTGCAGTTTTGCGTGCTTCATGCCTTCCTCTAACCTCCCCGTGCCAGGCTGTAGGCTGGCAGAAGACCATGGAAGTTGATGTGCACCAGCTGGGAACGTGATCCATTTTGCCCAGAGCCCCTCAAACCACTCTCCTGTCACTTCGACCCCACTCCTGTTTCTTGGGGGGGGGGTTCTGCCATAGGGATGTAGAAAGGAAAATTCCGCCCTGTCCATCCTTCCTGAGAGCTCCACTGGTTTAAGTGCTCCTCCCCGGGCAGCAGGCAGAGGTTCTGTGTGCTCTGGAGGGACCTGGTGGGTGCCTCTGGAGCCCACAGTGGAGACAGAGCTGACCTTCTCAGCCACCCCATATCAAGATCTGTGTCCTGACCTCTCCATGGAGTGCTCACCCCAAATTCACAGGGAAACCAGTTTTCTGGCTAGGCAAATTAAATCAAAAAAAGGGGAAGAAATTCCCAGCGCCGTAATGGGGACAGTGGTGTCCACAGCCCCATTCTTTCTCAAAACTTTGTTATTATGGGATGGAGTGTTAAGGATCTGTCAGCATTTCTATTACAAACCTCAGTCTTTAGAGGTTTATAAACGCAGCCATTTAAAATAACACTGCATTAAAAAGTAGGTATGTGAGTTGTCAGCAGTGGTGTTTCTGTTTTCTTTAAGATGGTTTAAAGACGTTTTAGCAGATTATTAGCCTTAGAGAGGTCAAAAATAATCAGAGGTGGTTTTTCGGCTACATTTTTGGCTACCTCTGGATAAATAATGGTTTAATTTGAAAAACATTGAGTACATAATATGAACTGTATTTAAGCAACAACAACAAAAAAAAGGAAAAGCCTCAGTTAATGGCCATGCTATTTATGTTTTAGAAACGGCTCCTGCACATGCACAGCGAATGCTCAGCTTTTTAAAACTTTCCCTGTGATGTGGGTAACGCGATACAACAATAGTGACATGGACGGGGCGGCTGTTTCCGTGTCCT
This sequence comes from Tringa tobata, assembly GCA_033628505.1. Taxonomy (NCBI): domain Eukaryota; kingdom Metazoa; phylum Chordata; class Aves; order Charadriiformes; family Scolopacidae; genus Tringa; species Tringa tobata. The sequence continues at coordinate 3,624,043 of JAHREE010000097.1, forward strand.
GAGCTCACTCCTCACAACCCTGCGTCACCTCTGCGGGACAGGCCACCCCCAAACGGGGTCTGGCCTCAGGCAAGACACTCAGGAGGGTGTAGAAGGGCACTTCTACCCCCTCGTCTCAGCCCAGCCTCCACCAGTTGTGGCTCAGCAGAGCAAGCTCTGACCCCGCTTCACAGCCCAGGATGGGTTGGTCGATGAGTTGGTGCCCTGCTCTCCAGCGGGTGCTACCAGCACCAGCCCCTCCTCCCTATGAGAAAACCCAAGCCATGGGTGGGCTAACCTACTGCAGTACCAACAAAAAACAAAGACCACAGACATTTAGACCTTCACCTAAGTGAGCATTTGGACCATCTCATCTTAGGCGAGCAAGGGGCAGACCTGAGTTCCTGACCAGAATGATTATGTCTTCGGGCTGGCCCTTGCCATGGACCTCAACCAGCTGCGGATGAGTCCTGGAGACCTCATGGTCTGTGAAACTGAGAGGGAAAAGACTGGAGAGAGAGAAGAAATTGCCTCAAAAACTGTCTGTGTGCCATTAAATGCTGTTACCAGCAAAAAGTCAAAATGGTATTTTTTTCTTTTCCTCCATGAAGAAAATTGCAGGCCTGACATTTTGTTACAACAATAATTGTCCCTGAGATTGGCTTGCAATTATTTTGGTGAGTCTGACCTTCGAAAGTGAAATGACATCAACAGCACAGCATCCACGGACCCAGGTAACAGCCAGCTTAACAGCTTCTAATTATTTCCCATCAACTCTTGATCTTCTTTACCTGATTGTTGCTTCAAAGTATTTCAGCAAAGAGGAGATGGCCTCAGCACTCTCTATTTATCTCAACATCTTGGTGAAAGTTTTGGAGCACTTTTCTTGGCCAGAGAATAGAGACTGCCTGTGCTGCCTGAAACACATTTTTAACTAACAAAGCAATGATTTAATGCTAAACTTATTATATTACTCAGACAAGAGATCTGAGATTTTGCTGGTATTTAATTGTTAATGTCCTTGCCAAAACATCTATTTTGAAGAGTGCTCATACATAGGAACTTAATGAAAATCATGATTGTGGACTAGTTACTTTATAATAATTATGTCAGTGTAAACTTTGGAGTGGGAGTTTCTTATTCTGGAATAAATAACCAGTTTTAGAGCTGGATAAAAATAAATGCAATCAAGATTATGTTATGGACAATGTGAAGACCCTGTTTTGCCTGCCCTTCCCTTTGCAGAACATCGCTCAACAGTGATGTGAAGACAGCCCCTCAGTCTGAGCAGAGCAAGTGCTACGGCTTACTGAAGCCTTCTCCTGAGATCCCACTGCTTCAGCCCCCCAATCCCGAGAGCTGGCCAGACCCCTCCCTGGGAAGGAGCAAATGACATTTCCTCCTCCATCAGCTCCGGACACGTGCCAGGTGCTGCCCCGATTCCCGTTTCTGCTCTCCCTTTCTCTCCCATGTCTTCTCTTCCTTCTATAATTTATTTCTTCTCTCTCTCTAGCCTGTTATATATTAGAAAAAAAAAAATAAAAATCTGATCTAGCCAGCCAAGATTACATTACTTCTTCTATTTATTTATGTAGCTGTATTTCTGTGAGCCTGTGACCAAAAAGGCAACAAAAAGCAATGCCTTAAATAGCCTGCCCGTGGCGGAGCTGGCCTGGCGCTGATAAGGCAGGGTGCTGCCCCTCTCCAGCGCAGAGGCCTCGCTGTGACTTTAGCTCCAGAAGCTGTTTTCTAGCTTTGCTCTTCTTTTCTCTTTCCTTTTCGTATGTGCTTGTCTTTGGGACTTGGTTTTGCTTTCTCCTTCCAGAGAGCAGATCGGACTCCAGCAATAACAGTAGCAGAAAGAGCCCCATCTGTCTTTATTAAAACTTCTTTTCCCAGAAAAGGCAGTTTCACCATCTCTAACACTGTCTAACCGTGGTCAGAAAGGGGTTTATTCAAGACAATGGATCGGAATTAAGGAAGATCATTCAAAAGCAAGAGCCTTAACATTCTGCATTTCAGATGCTTTCATGTCTTTTATTCTGCTTTCTGGAGTCAGAGATCTTGGTATTCAAAGCCCCAAACATTATTTATAGCGCTTTATGGAAACGGACCCATCAGCTCCAGGCTCTCCAGACCCCTTCATCCGATTTTCGTTAGCACTGCACCGCAAGCCCATGACATTTAGCAAATGAGAAACCAAGACGCGGAGGCACAAGAGTACTGCAGCAAATTGAGCCTGTGTCTCCTCAAAGCCCACACGAGTGTCCAGGCTTCCTCCCTCGGAGGAACTACAGATTTATTTATTAGCAAACGGGCCGGTTGTGCTATCTCCTTCCACTTCTTCCCACCCACCGCCGCAGTTGATCTGGGGTTTTGCACTTTATCCCACTGGAAGGGCAGAATTGGACCTGGTGGTTTCACTTCTTGCTGGTACTCAGGGTCACCTTGTCACCCTCAGCCCAGGAGAATGGCATTAACCCCATAGCACTACAAGGCAGAAACCGTACAAGGCAAGAAAAATTACAGACATGAGAAATTCTGCAACAGGGGATGAGTAAGGGCTCTCACACCTTCACTCCAACAACTTCTGCTCAGACCTTGGAGAAGCTTCTCCCCGTGTCCCTGCACCCAGTCACAACAGGCGCTGGATCAACCCCAGACCACAACCCACGACCCACCTTCCGTCAGCGGATACATTCTGTATTTAATACCACGGTAAATTAAAAAATGGCAGACCACATCAAGCTTTTATTTCGCCTACAATAAAAGGGTTTCCTCAGTCATAAAAAAATGGGCAAGGAGAAGGGGAAGAGGCCACCGCACAACAAATTCCTTCCTTCCAGTCTAGAGAATTTGCGGGGGTGGGTAAGGGGGGGAAATTTGCCAGTTAATAAAATGTCTTGTATGAATTATACGTCAGGACCGGCCCCAAACGTGAACCAGACACGGTTTGGTGTGCTGGGATCACTGCACTGGCACAGTGCAGGATCACGTCCAGTTCTGCAAAGACTCGCGTACGAGCTTATCTCCGAGGTTTAAGCTCCTCCTGCCTCCAGTAAAACAACCAAAGACACGTGGAAGCATTCACATGCTGAAGGACTCAGTTTTACAAAGAGCGCTTTGTTCTTGCAAAGGTTGCCTACGCTGGAAGAAATACTAAAACAATAGAAAACATCACAACTGTTTGTCCTCTTGGTTAAAAAAAAATAAAAATGATGTAAGCATCCAAATAGCCTGATAAATATACTTAGGTTTTGCCCCATAATTTTATCCGATGTGCTGGATGCAGATGTTAATAATAAATTTCTGTACCCAAAATTCACGCACATCAGCAGAGGAAGATCCATTGAGTTGAAGGGGACGCTGCAGCAGCCCAGGAAACCAGCTCTGCCGATCCTCCAAATTGAAACCAAAACCGGTTTTAAAAATAACTGCGGGGATGAGCGTTGCCTTTGCAACAACTCTGGCGTTAAATCCCCTTATCGTTGGCGAATGAAGCAGTTGTGTATCCTGCATAACACTCACATTGCTCAGCGCCTCTATCTTATTGGGCTCTCTATCGACAGCAAAATGCAGACAGACCCCATCCCAAAGTCCTTGCCGCGCGGGTGACAGCAGACCTACGGACGAGCTTCTAGGAAAACCAGAACGACTCACGTCAAGACAGAAAGCAGTGTGTTTCCACACCCCGGCTGCCTAATCATCCATCTTTATCACGCTATATTTATCTGCTGCTCATAACAGTTTGTTTTATAGAGCTTTTTTTTTTGTTTAGCTACGGTAGCCTTCCAGATCTACGCAAGGAAAGGAGATGGGTTTTGCAGAGAGCCCAGCTGGGACAACGCAAGGACTGCCACGCGTGGTCAATCCTTTTACCATCCCTATTTCTCTTTCCCCGTGGCAGAGCGGGGCTCTGTGGAAGCCTCGTTGCGTGAGCGGGGTTGCGGTGGTTTTAAGACGGGTTAGCCCAGCAGAACGAGCACATTTACTGCCGCGCCACACAAACACCGCGTCACGAGCGGAGCACGCCGAGGACTCCCACAACTTCCACACCACATACCTCCCATGCAGCGATCCTGATAAATATTTCAGGGGGAAAGGATTTTAAAAAAAAAAAAAAAAAAAAGAAGGGGGGGGGGGGGGTGGGTGGGAACAGGATATTTTAATTGACTTGACACTAAATTCCACTCCCCGCATTGAATCAACCGAGCATTAAATTCATGTGTCTGTGATGGTATGTGCAGATGTGTCAGGGTACACACGTAAGTGTTTCCAGTCGCTCACTGAGTTATTTTCTTGTTGAATAAAAATAATGTGAAACCCATTAAAGGAAAGACCAACAGAATTTGATAACAAGATGCAACAGCTATCTAAGGTTTTTGAACAATCCCAACAATTTCAGGCGAGAAATATAACTTTTCAGCACTTCTTCCTAATGTTCACTAGCATTAAAGTATTTCTTGGGGTGGAACCGAGGGCTTTTTGGGGGGTTGGTTTGTTGTGGTTTTTTTTTTAAATGCTGCTGACTTAGCTTAGGTACTTTTTTTACAGAATAAAATATAAAATAAGATGTACTTTTTCCAGCTTAAAATGTCTTCAATTTAAAATTCTATTTTAAAAAAAAAAAAAAACACAGTAAAATTCAAAGACATCAAAATGTTTTAAACAGAATACTTTAGTTGACTGGATGGAGGATTTTTTTTTCCAATTTTTTGGCACATACGAAATTAAGATATTTTAATGAGAAAATGCGTAACACCTTGGAAAACTATGCCAGCAATGTCCACAGGACAGAGGAACCACAATGCCATCGCTTCTGTTCAAAAACAAGAGAGGGCCAAATTCCCTGCTGGCCTAGCAAAGCAAAGGGCATTAGAGCAGGAGAGCATTTGTCCTCCAGAAAGAAAATAATCTTTTTTTTTTTTTTTCCTGTAAGCAGAGCATCCTCCGGGCCGGTGTAAACCACCGGGATACAGTAGAGAAAGTGGCCTCACGCTTTTTAAACGATTCCCATCAAAATGTTGGTGAGAGCCAGCGGGGCTTCACGGCAAAGGAGCCCTTCTTCGGCGCGGGGGTTTGTACAGACCAGGCTTTGTACTGGAGAGAAGCAGCCAGTGCCTCTCAGGCCACCAAAGTCCCTGGAGTCACTGCATTCGTTTGCACGACGCCTGGGATTTCTAAGGTGTTTCCCCCTTTCTTTTTAGTATTTTTTTTCTTTTCCTGAAAATTAGGATTTAAGGTGCAGAGAGGGGGAAAGGCTGCTCCTCTGCCTGTCCGTTGCGGGGGCAAGGGATGTGGAGCGGGGGCGAGAGCAGCAGAACCTTTCAAGCCCAGCACCCGGCCACATCCATTGTTATCTAACTCACCCGCGGAAAACAGAGCCCGATATTTCCCTTGAATCCAAAACGATCTACCACAGCAATTTTCATTACTCCAAGAAAAAGAGAGCGAGAGAGGAGGGAGGTGGGGAAGGGAAAGGGGGGGGAAGAAAAAAAAAAAAAAAAAAAAAAAGACATTACTTCTCTGAATTACACGCCACTTTCATAATTCTCCCTGAAGTACCACACAGGGACTGTGTTGAAGGGAGGAAAATGAAAACAGCTGTGGAGGTTTTGGGTTACACTGCAGCTCCATGCTGCCTTTGGCCCTTGCCCACCAGTGCAGTTTGTTCTAATCCTGGTCGTGAATGTCCGTATTTGTTACCGCTCGCTAAGGCGAGTCTTCTGCCTCTTGGAATAATAAAAACTGTTGTGTGCTTATCTGCTAAGCTGCTTCGACAGTTGCAAAAAGTCATCAAGTCAGCAAAGGCGCCCGGGGCTGTCACTCAAAGGGGCTGCCGGCCGGGACGGCCACGCCGAACGATGGGGCTGGTGTGTGGGCTGGGAATGCAGGAATGGGGGAATTTGGGAACACACACCTCCCCACCACCAGGGCTGGCATTGGCCTTGCACCCCAGAGCTCCCCTTTCTCCCCCTCTTTCTTTTTTTTTTTTTTTAATTTCTGCTACACGTGCCTCAAAACAAAGAAGGCGTCTCCATCGGTAAACCCGTTCCTAAAATAGGTCGCGTCGTTTTCGGAAGGGATTTTGGCTCCCGAGGCAGATTTTGATGAGCACGAGGAGGCTTGCTTTCAGCAGGGCTGTGATTTAGAGCCGCACAGCCCTCCCCTTCCTCGCTCTCACCCCTCCACGCCGCCGAGGTCTCCTCTCTGTCCTCCGTCCTCCGCTCTCCCTTCAGGTCCACTGTGCTGCCATACTATTTCCTGCTGCTGGGCTCCTATTTTCTCCCTAATCCCTGACTTCCTCCACACTCTCCAAATAGTTCTCCTCGGCCTCAACTTTATTAACTTAAGCTGTTTATTCTTCTGCCACTAGAAAGTAATTCTGTGCGTTCCCTTTTCCTCTCCTCCCCGCGCCCCCCTACCCCCATCCCCACCCTCGCTGCACGCTGAGAAACCATTTGCCCCTTTGCAGAACCGTGTGTATTTTTTTCCCCCCCCGATGCATTTGGGAGAGACAAGTTGGGGGGGGTGGGAGGGGGTGGAGATGGCGAGTTCCTGGCAGCTCCCCACCGGAGGATGGTATCTGTTTTTAATTTAGATAGTTAAAAATCGCAGCCCCGCTGGAATCTGGAAGAGGAGCGTGTGTGCGTCGCTGCGTGTGGGGTTGTACAGGCGCGCATTGTTTTCGTCTGTATGGAAATAGGGTGACATGTTTATTGTGTGTGTGCACGCGTGTTGTTTTTGCTCATGTGGAAATGGCGCGGCGCTTGCGGCCCGCGAGATGCCGGTGTCTGCCTTCCATCCGCTCAGCCCTGACGTTTCTCCCCGAGAGGGAGCAGCCGACCGCGATGTCCGCTGAGGACCGACCAGCTCCACCACGTTGACCTGAAAACCTGCCCCGGGAAAGCCATCTGAGAGCACAGCTCCTCAGGACAAGATGAGGAACTGGGGAGCAGGAGCTGAGCCACGGCCAGGGATTTGGAAACACGAGCACCTGCGCTTCAGGACCTCGAGTCCTGCAAGGAGACATAGCAGCGTGGTGTAGACTGGGGTTACACCTCCAAAGGACAGGCTGGACAGGCAGCACCGGGAGGTGTGCCCAGCCACGGCCAAGGAAAGCCAACAAGCAACTGGTTTCTACTGTTACATCTCTCCTTGACAGCAACATCAGAAAGCTCAGCTGTATTTTGTTCTCCTCAGCCCCAAAACCTGAGGATCGTTACTTCCACGTGCAGCACACACATACATCTATATATTGAAAAGCATATATAGGTCTATACATGTATCCATACACGTGCACACCTACAGAGTCTTCCATACAGCCCTCCATGCACACACACATGGGACTATGGAAAGCACCGTGTGAAGATCCCTCTGCCTCTAACGCAGCTCACATCCTCTCCAGATCCCAGCAGAACTGACTTAAGTACAGAGGCTTATCAAAATTCCCCTGAAGAATAATTG
>JAHREE010000097.1:3650271-3750268 GCA_033628505.1 Tringa tobata
AAAAAAAAATAAAATAGCATTTGTAGAAAGGAAGACTAAAAAACATGCAAAATTTAAGGAAAACCTCACCTTCCCTACAAGGTGGGTTTGGATCATGGCGCAGAGCTAGAGCTTACCTAGGCTGGCAAATAGTTTAAGAGGGGTACAGGGCAATTTTACAGGGCCAGCTTCCAGGTCAGGCTCCACGAGCCTGCGAAGTGCCTGGAGGCGATGCCAGCAAGCACCAGCACCTCTTCATGCTCCCTTCTCTCGCCCTCCCTCTCCTCCATGCTGCAGGGAGCCCTGTGTAGGATCAGGGGTGCCCCAGCTTCATACTCAGCACCCACGTTTCAGGCCCGGGGTGGGTCTGCAGGAGGAGCCACCCCCCAGCATCCCGAGCCAGCCGCAGGTGCAGCACTGGCTCAACCCCGAAGCGGGGTCAGAGCAGAGAGCACAACCCTGGCCCGGTGTCTTCACGAGTTCTGTTTTAAAGGTCTGCAGTTTTTCACACTTCAATCCAGCCAGGCAGGCAGCAGCGCCAAAAGATGATGAGCAAACTCGTTTTGCCTGCTCTAATGGAGGAACTGGGATGAGCACAGCGTGGGCTACCAGGCTGTCCCAGGGTCTGGCAGAGAAAGGGCAAGAGACAGAGGTGATGTCCCAGAAATGGTGTTTTCGCCATCCTACCAACCTCAGGTCAGACTTAAAACCATGATCTAAAGACTAATGATAAAGCAAAAGCCTCTGCCAAAAATATAGGCAGGATGTTCCTGCCAGAATACACGTTAAAGAAAGACACACAATTATTTTTTAGAGTTGCTGGCACAGTACTCTCAGGAAACCTTTCCCTTTAAACACTAAAATTAAACAAACACATGAAACGCAGGGAGAAATGTAATTACTTTATAGCTTGACTTTGGTCTATTGCCTCGGGTATCCAGTTCCTTTTCTTACTGATGTGGAAACTCAAATTCCCCCCTAACAGTGTCATTAATTCCTTGGCCTGAGGAGCCCAGATTTCCTGCTGCATTTTGCATCAGGAAATCCCAGCTGCCCGCACCTTGCTCCGAAAAGGGCTCTGCAGGTGAGAGCGGAGCCCCTGCCCCGCTCCCGGCACAGCGAGGGGGCAGGAGGGCTCCCCTCTCCCCCTCCCCACCCCGGGAAGGGGGAGATTAAAACAATTGGGTCGACACAAAAAAAAAAAAAAAAAAAAAATACAATGAAAGACCCAGGCAAGGATCTAGCTCCTCTGACCTTGAGCCCTCCCAAAACTCCCCTCGTCTGCCAAAAAAAATGACAAAGGGTGTCTATTTCTGCTTGCCTTTTTCCTAAGAAAAACACCTTCCCCTCTCCCTCCTCATCCCCCCCCATGGCTCTTCCTCCCGCACGCAGTTGGGGCTGGCTAAAGTTGGCGTTAAATGAACGTCCAGCCCTAAAACACACCCAGGACACCCTCCAAGGGCTGCCAGAGGCTGTGGAGAGACTCCCACTGACGTGGGTGAGCGTGGGTGCCTCCCACGCCCCGGGATCAAAACCAGATTTTTAGTGCCCTGTAGAGACAGCAAATGGGTTTGGGGGAGTGCAGGGAGCCCCGCGGGAGGAGAAGCATCTCGCCTGGGCTTACCTTCCCGCTGCCCTGCGCTCTGGGATGCTGATGAAATCCTCACCGTCCTGTGCCAGCCCGACCAGGCGGCCGCCCTAGCTCCTTCCCCACGTCCCAAAAAAAAAAAAAAAAAAAAAAAAAGTCTTTCTTGGGCACCGCACAGAACCTCCCAGCTCTTTTTCAGAGAGAAATCTTTAGAGGTCGGTCCTGGAAGCAGACCGGTAGCAGCCTGCCCTTTGTAAGCTGTCATGTAATTTAGGAGGAACCAAGACAGGCTCCCTGAGTATATATACCCCGGTGACACACACGCTCACACAGAATGTGCCTGGCATCTGAAGCAGCCGATGCTGGATTTATCCCTTCCCTTTTTGCCAGTGACTGACATAAGTGCCGGGAACTCTTGGTGGAAAACTGCTTATGAGCTTTGGGACTGATCCAAACCCCACTGAAGACAAAGGAAAGGCTTGAGATTGCCTCGGAGCTGGCTTCGGATCAGTCCCATTATCTGCGCCCGGAGAGCAGTGCACAAACAAAGCCGGCGAGGGCTGGGGCATGGTGAGCCTGTGCCCGGAGGCCCATCTCATCCGAGGAACAGAGAAGCAGAGAGGCACATCTGAGCCTTCCTTAAAACATCATCCCGGAGACCTCCGGGGAGGGGGAAAGCCCCGGGGGCTGCACGTGGTCACATCCAGCAGCCCTCACTCCTGGGTGGAGATGTCCTTCTCGGGAGCTGACACCCAGATTTCTCTGCCCGGCATCTGTGTCAGCCATAGAAAACCTTCAGAGCCAGACCCACATCCAGACTTCAATCGTGCAAATCACCCACCTCACAGGCTGAGCCTACTTTTATCTATAAAACGCCATTGGTTTGGATACTCCAACACTGAGCAGCCCCGTGTGTCTCAAAGGACACAAGGGTCCCCATAAGCTCTTTATATTCCATGAGACCCCTAAAGAGTTACATTTGCAGACTCCCTCCCACCTAAAACCCACAAAACCATTTGTTTCGTCAACAATTAAGCAGCAATTTGCATTCTTCCTGAGTAAGAGGCAGCCTGCAGAACTGAAAAATGGTTTGACACTGTTTCATTCCACTTCTCCTGGCAACACTACCTTTCTCCTCGTTTACTAAAAAAAAAAAAAAAAGCTGAAAAAATAAATTGTTAAGTCATGCTTTTCTATTTTAAGGCATTTGTTGTAACTATACAAGGCTTTTTTTCCCACGGGGAGAATAAATGAGAACCATGAATCACACCAAACTTACCTAAGAAAAGTGCAAAACAATTCTCTATCCTGGGATTACGGAGTTGCAGGCTCCTGACCCTTACTTTGTAGAGTTTAGGCTACACAACGTTTGTAGCAGTAAACCCATTTCCACCGGAGATAAGAGGTTTTTTTAACCAATACCCTTCTACTCCTGACCACCCTTAGTGTGGATACACCACACCATGACAATTCTGCTTGAGGAAACCGGTAAAAAGCTTCCTTGCACTTCAAGTCTAAAAACGCGTTTGAATTCCCGCATTTTAACAGACTGCCACATGTCAAGTGAATGACAATAAACAGCAACGTGTGTGTCCTTCAGATGAGATGAGCATGAGCCAAAACGACTTGCCCTCAGCTCTTTTTTACCGAGGCTGAAGCTGTGGTCTGGTTTGTGTCTGAGGATGGGCTCAGACCCTGCACGCCATTACCTGGGCTCGGCGGTGGGTGGGAAGGTGTGACGATGCTCTGACCTGCCTCGGAGCTCACCCCAAACAGTGCTAGCATAAGAAAGGCTGGCACATCTTAAAACTATGGCTCAGATACCCCAAAGTGGGCAACTCTGGGGAGCAGAGCAGCCCCTACAATTTCAAAGCCCGTTGAGGTCTTTGTGATGCCAAACTCTGAAAATCGCAGCTGGTGTTGAGGGTCAGGTACCCCTGAGCTTGAAACACACGACACTAAGTTGCTTTTCAATCCTGGCCTGAATTACAGCCTTGCAAAAGCATAAGGCTCTAGGATTTCCCACCCCTCATCCAAAGAAGTAGAGAAGAGAAAGTGGGGATTTAAAGGGAAATAAGTTAAACCTCGTAGCATGCAAAATGAATTCCCTAACCAGAAGGGTCTTGCCACATCCTCAGGATGGTGTCACGGCTTGAAAACATGCCTTGTTTTCTAAGCTCATTTATTTGCTAGAAAAACTCAGCAACTAAAGTACGTCTTAAAGAAATCCCTAGAAAGGCATCTGCAAACAGTTGCACTGAAACTTCAATTGCTGCTGAACGTAATTCACGGCAGAGTGAAACCCTGGAATCTCTGTGAGCGTGGGGTACAAATAGCTCAAGGAGGTGTTTGGTACGAAGGAAATGGTGATGCTTCTTCCATTTCCCATGAATATCATATGCACAGCTCCAGCCATATGTTGTGTTGAATCTGCCACATTCTTCGGTGGTGGGCACAGATGTGGACAGATCTGACAGATCAGGGTCTTAGGGTCACACAGGAGTAAATTGGGGGCAGACGATTTGAGAGTCACAGCTTATTTTTAGAAAAAAAAAGGGGGGAAAAAGATTGCAAAGAATCATTTCTACCATGTGTCCGAACAAAAAAAGCATTTATCTCACTTACAAAAAAAACAAAGAAGAGTTCTTCTCAAATAAGAAGCTGGTTTTAAGAAGCTAACAAAGATTTTTCTATGCACTCTATAGATCACAGGTGCTGCAGAAAAGCGTAGATACTGCTATGTATTGCCATGCTTCATTAACAGGTATTATTTTCAAACTGTCTCCAACAATGCTCCATCTTTGCAAGCACACGAGCAACAGCTTTGACAAATAACCAAGGTTTCTCTCCACTTGCCTGACTTAAGGTGTTCTCTGGCAGTTCCTCTGATTAGTGCTATTTTGCTTACATGTGCACTGTGGGTGATAAAAGACAGTGAGGAAATGGAAAACCCTTTCCTGAGAATATAATGCCTACTGGAAGATGGAACAACAAAAAAAAAAAAAAAGCCAAGGAAAAAGAAAATCAATGCTGATTCAAACCCTTTAGGTCACCAAACTACAACCAAAATGTAGCAAACACACTTCTGCGTATCTATTATTTACGTTCATAAGAGCATATTACACACACACACCTTCTCTCTGCCTCCTGCTGTGCAAAGTTTAATAGCAGAGAGGAGGATGAAGTGTCACCTTACTTCATTAGTCCCACAAACTGCACCGCTGAACGTTTACTGGTACACTCTGAGGCTCTGCAAAACTAAGGCAGAATTCAAACCCAAACCCCAAGCATTTGCCAAAGAAGCACGAGGTGAGTTTTACAACACAGTACAGGGACCTCCCTTTCCAAGGCTGCTTTGAGAAGGAAAACAGAAGAAAACCCTGGTCCAACCGGGAGGGAGAAGACAAGATGCCGATGGCAGGAGCGTCCTGGCCAACCTGGACACCTGAGCCTTTGCGTTACGGTCATGCCCAGCCATTTCCAACAGATTCTTCCAGACCATCAGCTCAAATTACTGACAGCCAGCCCGGGACACTTTTATTTGCATCAGGTAGAAGCTTACCCTGGGAAGTGCCACGGATATGAGCATCCCAACCCAGGCCCCAGACTCGTTGGAAATTGCTTAGAGAACAATGTCACCCCTTTGCTCCCCAAGCTGAGCGCTCTCCTGGGCCCAGGCAGGCATGGGGTGAAGCTGCTCTTGAAAGTGTAGCTGGAGCTTTTCCATTTCCTCTTACGAGTCACTGAGGAGTTGTAGGTGTGATCAGTCTTTTTTTTTTTTTTTCTATGTTTTTCCTGTCTGTTTGGTTAAAAGTAAGAGGCCAGGGTTGATACAACCTAAACTTCACCAACGTCCCTGTGCCTTGAAGCTTCTCGCAGGCTGCTTCTGGGTCTTCAGAGGGGTCACACCAACTGGCAGAAGGATTCAGAGGGGATTTAAGCTGTGTGATGCTGGGCCAAAACTTTATGAAGTGTAGCTTAGTGATTAACTTGTTGGAATAGGGATCAGAAAGCCCAGCTTATTAGGTGAGTATGGACATTTCAGCCCGGCCATCCAAGCTCTGGGCAAGGATCATGTCACTTAAATCTTTTTGCCAGATGTCTGAGATCCACAGTGCTGAGAAAGGTGGCAGGCAGGTGAAGAGGATGGTATTTGGCTGCTCCCCTGCTTTGGGATCTGCTTGAGCTCATCAGAGCTGCATTTTGCTCAAACATCCAGCACCGAGCAGAACTCTGGCTGGGGAAGCCAGACAGAAGATGGGATTCTACAGGAGCTGCAGTCACTTCAAACTAGCTTTTCTTTTCTGTAGGATTTGTTTTCAGCTGGGCCAGCTCCCTAACCTGGGTAAGCACAGAAGTTTCCATAGACAAGGCAGGGGACTTTTTTTTTTTTCCTCACCTGAGTCTCCCCAGTAATAATAAAAGGTCCTCATCCTCTCTGCTGTGCTGCAGAAAGCAAGCTCCCCTTTCCCAGTGGGATAGCCTGCTACCTATATGCTGTTTTCTATATTTTCCTTTCTGCACTGTAAGAGAGGAATAAAGAAGCAGAAGGGAAAGAGGGATAAGAGAAATGGAAACCATGTAAGGAGAGAAATACAGATCACGTTTTTAGGCGACACCCTCCAAAGGCAGTCCTGGCACTGTTAAGAGCTGAGGGTGAAAGAAGGGGCAGTTTAGCTGACAGATCTGCCTCAAGCTCCCTTACAGGTTTCGAAAGTTAGTGTCCGTGCTTCAGTATGTCTCAGTTTGGGTCAATCTGCTGCTTAAAAAAAATAATAAAAATTTCTGCTTCTCAGGACTGTTCAAAGCTTAAATGAACATTTGCAAAGTTCTAGGAGAAATGGGGTGAAAGGTGCTTTCAGAGAGACAAAGCATTATCATCATAAAGTGTAATCTTGATGGTTTTTAAGGGCAAGCATCAGCTTCCAGCAGTAATCTTTAAAGCAACATCCATTATCCAGAAAATCGGCTTTCAGCTAATGGCCTGTTACAAGTCACACTTGGTAAAACTCCATGCTTATTTTCTTCCTTTTTTTTTCCTAAAAGCACTTGGAAATCCTGCAACAGCTGCCTGAGGGGAACAGCAGAGCCTGGCTGGCTGCCGGCACGTAGCAGCATGGAGAGACGAGGAGGAGCATGCGCCTGCCACACATCGGGTGAATGTCCAACCTGGGCACCACAAATGGCTTGAGATGCCTCCACGGGGCAGAGATCTCAGCCAGCCACATCTCCATCAGCCTGCAGGGCTAGTCTGGGGCCAAACACTCTCCGTTAGAGCACTGGTTGGAGAGGAGGGTCTGTCTCAGACACCTCCTTACAAGGAAATTTGGGCAGCAAAAGGCGAAGGGGATGTGTTCTTCTAAATGGATTCCTTTGAGTTGAGACTCCCTGGAGAAACACGTTATTCAAAAGAGCCAAAGTGCCTATAGGGGGGAAGAAAACCCCACTTATCCAAGGCTGAGCCACTCAGCATCTTCAATGTATTTACTCATCTTTCTAGAGCTCATGCTCTCCCAGGTGAGAAGGTCTGTGGGGATCACAGAAACCTAGTGGGAGCAGAAAGTACCAAATCTTTGAAGCATCATTTCACAGCCAGCAATATGGAGCTCAAAGAGCACAGCCACCAATGGGAAAGCAGCAACCTCCTCACCTTGGCCACATGGGGCTGGGACTCAGTTGAGGAGTCTGCCTTCTTTCTTGGAGAAAAATATGGATAAATGGAAAGAAAGGGGGTTTCTTTTTGCCCGAATGAAAACAAAATTGCTCTTCATTTTAATAATTTTCTTGTTTTGTGCCATGGTGCAAGAAATGTCATGTTAATATTCTTAGAAACTAGCTATTTTAAGATTTTGGTTGCCAAAACCAATGGAAGCACGGGGTGTTTTTTAAGCTTTTTAGAACCAAAGTCTCATGGGGAAAAATGAAAATTTTCACTGCGATTTTTGTCCCTTTTATTTGGTTTGCTAGAAAATACCTTCCTACTGGGAAAGTGATAAAAAAATGAAAAACAATCATTGTGCAGTCACTTGACCAATCTTTGCATGGATTTGCTGGAAATGCAGCAAAAATCGAAATCTCACCCATACCATGACAGGCCCTTCCCTTTTTCTGAAAGTTTATGGCACCCCAGCAGGGCCAGCTTTGTTTTGAAACAAGCAGTGGCTTTAATCCTGGGTTTGAAGCCAGCTGATAGACTATCTCAGAGGAAACACCACCACTTTTGTAAAGTGCTGTTTTGCTTCCTCCCTCCGAGTTTGGATTGAATGGTTTATTTACGATATGAAGGAGTGAAACACTTTCACTTATTCTAATGACGAGCAAAGCCCTGACTGCAGAGTGAAGGTAGCCTGGTTTCTACCCGCTTCCCAGCTCTTCCAAGGATTACTTGGGTAGACTGGAAGAAGCTTTGCTCTGCCTCATACAATTTGCAAGCAGACTATGAACAAATGGGGAGCTCCAACAAGATCTCCTAAAAGTGGAGTAATCCCGTCTCCCAGTTGCAACGTAATCTCGTGGCTGCTGGCTGATGCTGGAAAAACAAAATGGAGGGGAGAGACACAAGACACTTCCAGCTTCTGTTTGGGTGAGGAAATCCCAGCTGCTTCATGCAAAGCCTCTGAGCCTCAGCGACTCAATTCGGGGTTCTACTGCCTGTTTTGCCCAAGGATCAAGGAAAGGAGAGTAAAACAGCTGATGGTTTCACTACAAGCACTGACCAAACAGGCCTCTGGCTGGAAAAAGAGATGCACAAGGGGAAATATGATTTGGTTGTACAAAATCCTGGGCTTGGGCAAGAAGCAATTGCTCATGATCTCTTGCAACACCAGAACTGGGGCTGCTGGAGCGGGAGCACCAAACGGAACCAGCCTGGGGGCAGGTTCAAAGCAAACACAAGGAAATACATTGGGTGGTTCAAACACAACCTGGAGTTAAGCTGTGGGATGGCCACAGGATGTATAATCAAGAGATAATACAGGTTAAAGGGAGAAGTGCACAAGTTCAGGGAAAAAAACCCCAACCAAACAATAAACCCAGGCACTGAGAGTTGTTAAAAAGGATTAAACCACCTCTAGTTCAGGAGGTCCTTGGAGAGTACTTGGAGGATAGAGAGTATGTGGAAACGTCCTATGTGCTTGTCCTACACCATTCCCCTTCTGTTCGTACCCCACCTGCAGCCTCAGTCAGAGACAAAATCCTGGACCAGACAGACTGTCAGGGTGGCCACTTCTACTTTCTGAGATGAAAATCCTAAAATCCTCCATGGAGAAATGTCCAGGCCTCAGCTGCCCTGACACCTCCAGCACCTCCAGAGAAGCTGCCTAACTCCAAACAAAGCACGATGGAGAGCTGACGTGTTGAAGATATACAGCTGCCACAACCTATTTCTCTGGCGGACATGGACCTGCACAGAGCCGACCACCAGTTTTGTGACTGACAGCTTCACAAACAGATCATTTAAAATGAACCAAACCAACTGTCGAATTTTCCCCGTAGTAGGGGGAACTCCTTTTTTTCTTCTTTTTTTAAAGGGCAGCAAGAAAACAGTCCTGAGTATGAAGACGACAGCACATGAAAGGACCCTCTGCTAGAAAACTCTTTACAGCCATGCACATCCCTGTTTCTTCAGGTGCTAAACTTCACCATGAAAGCATGCAGGACCACACTGGGGACCATGAGGATTAAGGTTTTCACTGCCTCTGTGTGTACGGGTTGGAAGGAGAAGCAGATGAGATTAAAGGTTTCTTCTTTCCAGTTTAAGGTTTCCTACTGCAATTACAAACCAGGATTAGCAGCTTTAGCATACAGGAGACCAACACAATCCTCCAGAAACATCTCAGATGCCATTTTTAGTTACAGATGATTATCCCATTGTTATTCTGCTCCACGTCCCAGTGCTTTCCTCAAGATCTTATTCCCCAAGCCCCACAAAGGACTTCCTAGCATCTCTGAATTCAGCACTGGTCTGGGTATCTCGTGCTTTGCCCAGCCCACAGGGAGAAGAGCAGGAGAGGGAACAGCAGCTTATATATGACACAGCTTCCAACAGGGCTCAACCCTGGAAGGCGTATAAAACAGTATCAGCAACAACTTGGTAGAAAGAAGCCATGTTGGTGTCATTTAACACAATAAAAAGCATAATTGCTTACAGCTGACAAACACAGAATTGCATTAAACAGAACATTGGATGCTGGGCCATGGTTTACATCAAATTGTCAATCTCAATATGGTAGTCCTCTAAAAAAGCTGCTTTTTCTGTAAACCCTCAGGAAACATAGCAAATCATGGCAACATGTTTATAGTCCTCAAATGCCACACAAGGAACCTGATACGTATCTTTTATGGTGGGATATACTGGAGGGCGTTTCAGCGCGTCCATACTCATTTTCCGAATACATTGCACAGCTTCGTTAAGCCTTCCTGAATCTCCCAGATCGACGTTTAGATGAGGCTGTGGAGTGGACAATCCTCAAAGCCAAGCTCACTCAACAAAAAGTGAGACCGCTTGCTTTATCTCCATGTTGTTTTCTGTCTTCGAGTCTGGAGATCAAGGCTGGAAACGGCAGCGATGACATGCGGATCTTTACAGCCCGCCCCTGGACTTTGCCATCCGTATAAACTGATGGCTGCTCTTGGACTTTGGCACTAACTTGACACCAGCAACCGCAGTAGAAGGACGGTATTATTTACGTCCAAACAAAAGTCCACATTTTTCCTTCCATTTCCAAAAAATCCACATTTTCTTCCACATTTAAGGCCATGGAATTCAAGTTATTCCAAGATAGTTTGGGGTTCCCGCGACTACTTACACACCAGGTCCTTTGGGGAAGGGGCAGGTTTGCATGGTGACTGGCACAGCCACCACGTCCTGGTGCCAACTGCACCCTCCACCTGCCTGCACCCCCCTAAGGCGGAGAGGCAGGAGGAGAGGACACTTGGGTTGGGTTAAATGGAGAAGGCACCTTCCGCATAGTCAAAAGCAATTTTTGTTTGGGAAGATATGCCAGGTGTTGTTGCACTTACAGCACACCCTGCTGTGTTAAGAAGTTTCATGAGCAGCAGAGCTTATGAAACCTGGTGTCCTGGGAGGTTTGTGGGATAGATTCTCCAGTGTCTAATACTCAGGCTGAGGTCAAGCTGAAGATCTTCTTTGAAGGCTGACAGAGCCTCTTTCCTTCACCCAGCTTCAGATTTTCATGAATCCGGTAAGCGCTTAGTTTTTTTAAGACCTCCAGCTCTGTGCCAGTTTTTCCACCAAACCTAACAGGTCAGTGGGAATGAGGGCAAACAGACAGCATGCTTGCTTAAGGAAAACAAACTAAAAATTCACACAGCTCAATTTTCAACTTCAGAAGAAGAGAATTACTTACAGCAGGAAAAAACATTTTAAAAACTCAAACAAGCTGTTAAAATGATGATCCCAATTACCTACTCAGTAGATGACCTACTATGATATCAGCATATCTTCAAGGTTTCGAGATAAGGAACTACAACACAAGGTAGATCTTTACAGCAGGACGGCAGCACCCTGATTTCATTCGAAGTTCTGGTTTACTACTGTGAGTACTCGATCAGCCTTGCAGAAATTAGCTTTGAGCTAACTTTATTAAAGAACAAACAAGAAGAAGAGTCAACAAAACTGTTCCCTAAGTTTTAAATACCAGGAGGGGAGGGAGCTTTATTGCTTTATGCTACTACATTACACAGATACAACAACAGCTGTCAACAATAATATTATCTGTATTACAGCAGAGATCCCAACTGAGACTAAGGTCTCATTGTGCTGGACACTTGTTAAAAAACAACAAAAAACACACTGTAAGAAACCATCCTCTAAAGAAACTCAAGACTAAGTAGGAAAGAGGGAAAGAAGAGAAGGGGGGGGAATGAAATGACCCCTGCATTTACAGATGGGAAACCGAGGAACGCAAAGGATAAGTGACTTGTCAGAGACAGAGCCATAACTGAGCCCAGATTTTCCAAATACATCTCCAATACCATCCAAATCCAGTAGCAGACTTGACTTTAAATCAGCCCTAATAATATTACGGTTGGATCTCACTTGTAATCTGACTGGAGAAATCAGAAGCGGATACACATTTTTTTTTTTTTTTTTTTTTTTTTTTTTAAGAGCACTCTTATTTAGTCCACGCCACATTTTGCTCAGGACTGTAAATTCTTCATAAAATGGGTCCTTTGTGTCTAATTTTCTCCACTTAACCTAGAGGCTGCATTTTTAGGTACTGTGCCAGACGCAAACTTGTTCCAGCGACTGGGCACCCCCCTTTCTTCCTAACGCTCTTCTACACGCTCAAGGCTCACAAACCTGCTCCCCTCCTGCTCCCTTCCAGCGTCTGCAGGAGATAGGGGAACATTTAACACAACCCTCACGGAACGGGAAGCTCCTGAACCACTGGCACAGCCCTGCAACGCAACGCGCGGGACGAACGCTTAAATTTATGCGGTTAACGAGAGTCAACATGATAATTTGGTGTTAGTCAGAATTACCACGGTTGGCTTACCCATTTTTCAGCTTCTCCGGTTCTAAGCCGTCTCAGCGGCCTTGATTCGTAAAAGACACAGATCTACTCATTTCACATTGCCCCTTCGTGTAAATACTGTCAGTACAAATAAAGTAATTACTGTCAAACCATCTGAAAATGATCAACACGCTTCGCTGCGAAGTAAGCAAAATCCATAACAAGATAGTAATTTGCACCTTTTTTTTTTTTAATTTGAGGAAAAAATCACTTTCTTCGGTGCATAAGTTAAGCATGGAACATATTATTTAATCCTAATGCAAATCACACCAGCAGGAAATGTCGTAAAGAAAAAAGTAATCTTCTGAAGGAAAAATAAATTATCGACCACGTTAAGAAGGAAAGAAACATTCTCGAATAATTTCTTTCTTTGTTGGTATTGGCTGGCAGCATAATCCTTCCAAGTAAATTGTAATTTCCAAATTAGATTATACATTATGTCATATTAGTTTTATATTAGAAAAACAAACTGACTGAAAGGAAAAATGCCAAAGTCGACTTGCCTGGTAATGTAAAAATTTTGTGTTTCTACTGTGAAATGCTTAATGTTTCTTTCTCTTTTTTTTTTTAAACAAGTTTTGCAGCAAACATAAAACCTAAATTAAGGCAAGATATTTACTTTACCTGACCAAGCCCTGTTTGAAACGTAAATAGGAAAGGAAAGACCGAGCATTTTCAGGACACCATATAACCATAGCAACAGCTATCTCCATGTATAAATACAGATACTGGCAGGGAAATTTTTATGAGTTATGCCTCAATCAAGAATGTAAGCACCTATTGCACTCAAAAATATCTTACATATAGTAAAAATTTAAACCTGCACAGGTTTAATGCACAGGTCAAGTGATCTAAAGTCAGGAAATGCCAGAATTGAGAACGTCTGTGAAACTTTTGCGCAGCTCCTTGGCTGTCTACGTTATGCAAGAGTCTTTAAATACAACACCCTCTATTTGGTTTTTTCACACAACCCCTGCTGTGGCCACTGACCAGGATGGACAGTGTTTGCTGGATACAGTACTGCTCAATGTGTCTTTATAATCTTCTAGAGCTGATGCTTGGCCCCAGCCTCCTTTACAATGAACTTCCCAAACGAATTGTAAAAACAATCAAATAACCCTGGGCACTGCAGGAACCAAAAGCCCACCAGTCTGTTTCTTCGAGCAGCTGGTGGTGGATGCTCAGGAAAATGAACCATCTAAACTGACCCCTCTTCACCTCCTCACTTGTGCTTCTCTCCCCTTCCTACACCAGGCCGGCTGCCTCCTTTCTCACTTCCTTCTCAGCCTGGTGTGTGGGTTCCAGCACCCAGGGGAGACCATCTGGTCTCAGTCCCTAAGCCCAAAAGTAAAGTAACTGCAGAAGAAGTCCAGCTTGGACATTGGGTAGGGAAGATGCTCGTACTTCCCTTTGCGGACTGATTTTCACAAATGCAGGCATACAGAGCAGAAGTCATTCTCCATTTATCAAATTTCTACTGAGCTCATGCAAACTTTGATTTTTTCATTTCAGTGGCTTTTTCTGGGCCAAATCCACATGGTTTCTTGCAGATACAGCAAAACCCTTCCTCCCTTCTCGCAAGCATGGAACAGTTTGGATGACTCCCTAGAGAGCAGTAACGTCCCTTGGAGCAGCACTTTCCTTCCTCTCATATGATGGTATCGTTTGGGATGTCATTTTCTTGGAGGACAATTCTAATCAGCATGGAAAACTTCAGGCTGAAAAGAATAAGCTTAGGAAAGTTGGAGGCAATCAAAGCAAGGATTTTACTGGAGAAATTTCTGGCAACTCTTCCCTGAGCATAAGATCCTGAGTAAGTTTTAGTGTTTGCTTGCACGCGTACACATGAACACTTTGCTGAAAGCTGTTACCACTAACTATGGAGTTCTGGAGATAAATGAAAGGAAAAGAAAATACTTTTTATTCTTTTTTGGTAATGCGAATACTCTATTCTTTTATGAGTTTCCAAGTTCAGATCAGCTGACAAGTAGAAAAATTGTTGGTATTAATTAAAGAAAATGAACAATAGAGAATGTAAAGTGCATCTTTATACTTATGAAGGGAAAATAACTTGTAATGGGAAAGGATATGTAAGAAAAGAATAGAGATCTGTGCACCCCAGCCCAGCAGACTAACAGTGCCTATGAACCCTAACAGCAATTACTTTCAAACCATGCATGTTCAGCATCCTAACGTTACCTTTGCTGCTAGACTTCTCCCAAATGACAAGACTACCATAATCTGACCTAGCCCTTCATGTGCCCAAAGAAACATCTGGACATGGAATCATCTTAGATGTTTAAAAAAAAAAAAAAAGAAAAAAAAATTAGACAGAAATTTGGCCTCTAAAGACCATTTTGAACTCAAGTTTTAAATGACCTGAAACAGAGGTTTAAATGCAAGTTCCCACTTCATCTCAGCTACAATCTCACTACTCCCATAATATAATACTATAAAGTACAACAGGGTGGTTTTAACTCTAATATATTTTTATATCATCACCGCTACAGCAACATTACCATTATAAAACAGACAGATACACAGACATGTCTATCTCACTTCCTGCAAAGTTTACACTTACAAGCTTTTTAAAAGGAGCCAAGAGATTGTTAATAGATGTACTAACATGGTGGTGAACATGAGTGCTGCGAGGCACAGGCCATTACAAAGCCCTTAGTAATAGGCAGCTCTAAGCTGTGATTCTACACAACCTGTTAGCTTCCATAACAATTTATAATCTTTCTTTTAAAAAAACAAAAATTCTATTAATCACCTGCTAATCCTTAGGAAACACTTCTAAGTGGATTTTTCATAAGCAGCAAAATACACGCATAATCTTGGGATTTTGTACGACACTGTCATTGATGGTAGTGTAAAGCAAGCAAGGAGCCAAGCTTACTTGATTTTTGTATTTGATCAGATTTGATCATTGGGCAGCTATTTGGATAGTTTATTCCCAGTCTGGTCTTACTGTACTGAACCTCTAATGATTTACACAGCCCTGTTGGTCTCACTTAATTCAATATATACATTGTTTGCATTTAGATGGCTAGGAATGATTTATTAAGATGTAACCCTGTGGTTATGTCATGTTTCACAAAGGACCAGAGATATTAATTTAATCTAAAACTCAACACGATGCAAAGACCTGAGAAGAGAGTTTGTAAGGTGTTTGGTGTCGATCCAATATTCCCTAGCTTCACCCACCTCAAACTTGCATAGCCAGCCTAAACTTCTCACCTAGACTTCACAGAACAAAGAATAGAAATGTTGATTTTGCATTTACTGTTTTCTATCACACCTTAGGAGGGCAGCTGATGAGCATCCAAGCCTGCAAGAAGCTTTGTTTCCTAATTCCTTACTCCAATAACACATGGGTCTTCCTCTCCCTTGACATCACCAGCTCCAAGAGTCCCACTGGGTATGAAAAAGGATGAAGTTCTGATAGAATTCATAAGAAACTCTTCCATGATGTGGCAAAGGCACAAAACACGAGAGATATAATCCTTCTGTCTTCTATAAAGCAATACCTAATGTATGTGAGCAAGGAATATATTTGGCTGACAGCCTGATACAAAATTATCTGCTATGGATTTTTGAACTTTACTTCTATTATTGGTCTAGGTCAAAGAAAGGACTAATGGGTCATAACCTGATATGGTGGGTCCCACCAACCCACCCTCTCTTGTGCAGGAAATCAGTATTTGGCTTTGGTGTGAAGTATCTTTTCATATTTTCCCTCCCAGGCCTGACCCCAGATATTCCTTTCTGCGATGACATTCCCAGAGACACAGTCGATGTAAAATCTGTTTTACGCACATTCACCAAAACGTCTTTTTTCATCTTCTCTTTTCTTTTCCCCCGCCTTTTTAGGCAGAGCTAACAGGGATTTTGCTGGAGGACCAAAATACAAGTTCAGGTTCTAAACTCTATACTCAGAGCACTGCCCTTCACAAAACCTTTTGTGACACAAAATGCAACCAGTGGCTAAGGAGGGGGGGAAGAATAAAAGCAACAATTCTGAAAACCAAAGGCTCTCACAATGTCCATAAAACAGCAGTTTCAAGAGAGTCAGAATCCCAGCCAAGAGAGACAAGACACACATACACGTACATACACAAAGAGTCCTAGAGACCATGTCCAGAATGATATAATTGGCTTGCAGGCACACTTCAATCGCTCCTTCATTTTGTAGACTGCCATTATTTAGCTTAATAGGAACTCAAAGAAAGGAAGGCGGAAGTTAAATGAAGTAACCTCCCACCCAGCCCTGATGTATTATACTGGCTTCCTTTATACCGGCTCATTTGTACCTATAGAAACTGTTCTCAATGACACAGGGACCAGGGATTATTATCAATAAAGAACCTGACTTGATCATAGTCACCCATTACCATGAATGCTACTCGACGGCTTCTTCTATTAAAAAAAAAAAAAAAAATTCCTTTTTTAGCACAATATTTCTTGCCACTGAACTCCACTGGAAATACGTATACTGCAAACATCTGCTTTTACACACAGCCTTTGTGCTGTGATTTCAGAGGAAGCCTGAAAGGCTCAGTCCAAGGTTGTTATCTGGGGACACATTATTTAAATGAAGATCTTTAATACACCATGTCAGAAGGCCATCTTCATCTCTGTGATTCCAGGGAAGTGGAAGCGCTGCACTGCAAAGAATTTGGCTTCTTACCTACATAAAATAAACAGTTTCAATGCCTGTAGGTCTCAAAAATAGTAGTAAGGGCTCTTTTTAATAATCCTCAGTCTACTATTTCAATAGCTAGACTACACACTGCATCTCCCCCCGCATATAATACAGCTGCTTTATGTTGGCCTTCTAACTGTTCATTATTTTTGTTTTTATAATAAGAAATGTACGGAAACAAATGACCCTTTCAAAGTGCCGATCTGTTAAAAGAAATAGCAAACAATCCCAAAGCCACAGAGACTCTTCTATTGGCACAAGAATGGTGGCCCTTAGTCATTTCAGGCCCCAAATGAGATAACACTTTGAAACAACATTCATTAATGTTTGAAATCCCAATACAGAGCAATTTAATTCAACCGGCTTTGTTCTTTAGAAGAAACCTAAAGGGGAAGGCGGGAAGGGTAAAAAGACAGCTTAAGTCATATAAACTTTCACCAAAGAACAAATCAAAACATCTGAGGTTCATTCAGTAGGGCTGACTGGCCTCAGCGAGAAGACGACAAACAAAGAAGCATTGTATTGTTCCGCGGAGTGAGGTTTTTCCAGGAACATCCCGTCAGATGCTTTCCAAGCGAACACCACGCAGCTGAGAGTAGGTGGATTTGAAACAGCGCAAGATCAATAAAAACCCAGCTTTCCATTTCACAGGAAGTCGACTGTTAAAACAGTAATGTACTTGTCTGTAGCATGTAAAACAGAAAGGCCACACAGAGGCTGGGCGTCGGGTTACTGCTCAATGTGTCTTAAAACATGGTACATACATACTGAACATCTTCCCCACCCTAAAAGCTTCAAGAGCCAAATAGGCCAAGCCGTTTAAACAGATGAACACAGATAATCTCTGATAGAAGGCAAAATCCAACCACCTTTTCCAAAAGAACAAATGGTCCCATTTCCTCTGTCAGCCTTGTAAAGAGCTTTTTAATACTACATTTTGTCACTGTATCTTTAAGTCCCAGGGCTCATGTAGAGGGGGAGCAAAGGGGATCAGTAACAAGGACATTACTGACTATGCCCTGACTCATGAGAAAAGGAAAGGATGGAGGGGCATCAGTGTGACACCAAGCATTCTGCTGCTCTTCGCTATCTACTTCTCTAGTTTTTCATGTGATTTGTTCTTCAAAGTTATGAGTGGAAAGGGATCTGAACAAAAAGCCCTGATTCAAATGGTCTTTGCATGCATCCGCATTTGGACCAGCAAGACGACAAGAATGATCCAAGATCTTGAATGGCTGCTGCAGGGGGTATGATTCAGTTGAGAATGACTTGTCAAATTGGAAGAGATGACTGAGATGGGATGTGGTAGAGATCAGCGGGACCCTGGCCGCAGTAAGTAGGGATGAGTTGTTTATTCTCTTTTCTAGCACAAGGCCTAGGAGAAAGAGAAGAAAAGAGTAAGAGAGAACAAGCAAAAGCAAACAGCTCTTCTGCCAGCACCTGGTGAAGCTAAGGAACTCCTTGCTTGGGATGCCATGAAACATACATGGGTTCAAAAAGTGATCGGTAAATGCACCAGAAAAAAAAAAAATACCTCCTTAAATACAAAACACCATCTTTGTCTGATGTATCTTTGAGCCACAAAATGCTGAAGGTTAAAAGAGTGATGTGGGAAAAACATCACCAGATGCTTGCCTTGCTGTTGTATTTTTTTTTGGTGTACCTTTTTGACCACCATCAATGGCAGAGTATCAGGTTAGAGAGACCTTTGGCATTACCCAGAGTAACCGATCTTACATTATTTGAACTACCACAGCAACTGCCTGTGTGTGTTCCTAACCCGCAGCAAACATGAGGTAATTTGGATTAATTTAACCCACCCAGAAGGAGGTTTAAGCTAGACTGAATCATCTCACATTTGCCAGTGGGCAAAACACTTAAGCACCAATTTATCTCAAGCTAGCCACCAGCTGCCAAGGTACTGCCAAGTCCCATGGCACCGACCATTGACTCTGCACGTTACAGAGTTGACTCTAGACCCAGAGAATAAGACTTGCTTATCTCTTTGAGCCTCCTGCAGATGCCACCAAACCAACAATGTTTCGATCACAGTCTGATCATTGGGGTGTACCTTCCAGTCAAGAGATCACAGAGATTTCCCAGTCTACGCTGACAAGGTTCTGATTGGTTCAGGTCTTGGCCACGCCACTGGTTTGGGAAGTAAAGATTTTCCAAGGGAGGTAAAAGCAGAAATCAGGTGAAGCAATTCAGTTTTGCCTTGTTGGCTGGGCAGACCCAGCAGCTTTCCAGGTTAATTTCCAGTTTAACGTTTACAGATCCCAGCTCCGGCAACAAGTTCACAGCGAGCATAACTTCTCGTTTCAAGAGAAACGTTCAGCTTTGCTGCAGCCACTTCTCAAAGGTATATTGCTAGCCCAGCTTTCCAGGTTTGCTACACGAGTAAATATTTTTGCTTTTGGGGGATTAATCAGACCCTCTCCAGAACCTCAGGGCAGCTTTTTTTCTTGCTCTGGTAACACTGCTGCAAGGAATCCATGCTGACGTCGATAGTCTCCCACAGGAATGCTGCTGCGGGAGCATCTGCAAGTGATTAATAACTGGGAAATAGCAAGACAAAAAGGTTCCAGTTGGTGATGAGGCTCCAATGGATGATCCTGGGGTGTCAGAAGTGTTAAGATGTTACTCAGTCTTCTTATCACTCTTTGCCTGCCTTTCCAGAACAGGAATGTGAAGAACAGCCTGGAGGCACAAGTGGGAAAGATCAGCGGCCCGGGGGATGCAAGATGAAGTGACTGATCCTTCTGCATCAGTGGCCAGGTCTGCAAGACCTTGCCTGGGAGTCGCATGGATCTTCTTAATGGTAAGAGGAACCAGATGCTCGTTAGTCAAAGATGCTGCTAATAGTCAACCAATAGCATCATGGTCTAGCTTTCAACCTGCTGATTTGGCTGCCTGCAAAATGGCAATGGGACCTTCTAGCAGGGCTGTGTGGGAGTTAGTGATTTCAGCACAGATGGATTTGTGCAAACTTCTTATTAGATTACTTGACTCCTGGGTTCTCCAAGTCAGGTTGGATCCTCACCTGAGGGCAACAGAGCACTTCAGCTGTCTAATGTGGAATCAGGCTAACTTACACCAGGGGAGATGGTGAGGGATTGAAATAAAGCCGGCGTTTAAAGCAGTGAAAAACCTGAGTTTCTCATGGAGGTGGATCCTCCAAGGTCTCTATGGAGGGAATTCCTATTGACTTCGACACACAAGGAGAGCTTAGAGGTGCAGGCCCCTGAACCTGGGTCAAAGCAATGAACGATACCCAGTTCTGCTGCAAACGACATAAATCAGCTGCATTCATTCCAAACCAGGCCCTGCAGCATGACCCTTAACCAACCTTTCAGTGAACCTGAGATATGGTTTTCAAATTTGTAATGAAACCTGAAACTAAGTGATTTTCACCTGGCTCTGGCTTTCACAGAAAACATTTCACAGCAAGCTTTATTCCCTAGGTGTGATTCCTTAATTTCTTTGTTAAATTCAGCAAGTTCTTTGAACTGGGAGAGATGAAGAGTAACCTGGTGACAATTACCTGAAATGCATTAAAGTTTGTGTACTAATATGAGCTCATCAAAGCGGATACCTTCCATGGAATTCCCTAAGGAAACATGCCATTTCAAAAGCGTGTGCCTCAAAAAAAAATTAAAAGAACAAAACCTATGCTAGATTTTCATGTAAATGTTTCCACACCTGAGTTGTATCCCTGGGCAGGGAATTATCAGGGAAGATAATAGCACTTAGTGTAGCCATCAATCATCCTGAAAGCTGGTCCCACCAGGACAGTGCCAGTCTGCAGAAGGGCTTCTGGAGGAGGATGCGTGCCATTAATGTGGGCGGCTCTATTTCAGATTGTCTGCTAGCAAAGGCTTCCTAAAGGTCCTTTCTGAAGGACTGAAAGGTCCTGCCTAGTTGAAGCCCAACAACTAGCTATGTGTCTGAAAAGAAGACAAAACAGATCTGCATTGATCTAGCATAAACTGGCCACCCCCCAACACATGTCTTTAAACACCTAAACCGGACACACAGCACAGAACCAAGGAAAAACTCAACTGGTGGAGCAATATCCTGATTGAAGGAGGAGCAGAATAAAACCCAGCAAAATTCACCAGTCCTAAGAGCAGGTGCAACAGGCCGCTGAGGCCCTGTGCTCAATCCTCTCACTAGACCTCTAGGTCAGATGGGGCACAGAGTGTCCCAGAGCATCACTGAGGGTCTAAGTCCAGGTCCTCAGAGGTTAATTCCAAAACTTCACAAGCCACACAAGTGCACTGTTATCCATGCAGCCACGGAGGAAGAGGGGCCATAAGTTAGTGGGGAGCAGGTTGAACAAAGCCATTGCATTGCTGCTCTTACCCTCCTAATAGAGCAAACCTCGATGGTAGAGATCAAGCATGAAGGAGACAACTCGGAGGACAGCTGCGTGGCTAAACACTCCTTTACAGCTCTGCTCACCCCAAAACCATCACTCTGGGTAGTCTTTCAGCTGGAAATGTCATTATCTGCTGCTAGAGCCATACGTGCACTGAGTTGCCAGCAAGGGAGCTCGTACCTCAGTGCATGGGGTGCATCAACAGCCACTGGAGAGAAGAGACACTCCAGCATTCCCAGAGCTTCGCATCCCGCTTGGTCTCCAAAGATTTGCCCAATAGACACAGTCCAATCAACCACCCTTTGAACCAAGGATCGGTGCCTGTTTTCTTTCACACTGGACTTCTAGACAGGTAGCATTGCCTCACGTTTGATAATACCCTTGTTATAAAGGACACAAACCCATGATTTACTCTGCAAAAAGCATAACGCTAACTGAAAATAGCCTAGGAAGGATATAGCGTCATACCTAACACTACATTAAATGCAAACTGAGAACCTGATATATTTTAGGAAAATTCAGCACACTCTAGACTAATAAACATTTTACAATATTATTGCACATGTTCGTTTCACTTTGTACAAATAATCATTCCCTTCACATCTAATAAGTCTGCTTGACACATTTGTGGCCTTATAAAAACACCTTCAAGGGTCTTGTTTTGAGGCATTGATCATTTATTTATACGAAGCTCAAAGACAATGACTAACGGGTTTGATGTTGTAAAAGTCTTCAGCTGTGATCTTTGTCTTGCTGTTTGTTATCTCAGAACTCTAAAATAATTTAAAGGAGATTTTATTTTAATGTATGAAAAAAATGGCTTTTTTTTTTTTTCCCCCTCTGGCAGCAACATCAAATCAATCAAGGTGAAGGAAAAGGCCAGAGCTGTTTGCCTTTCAGTGTGTTTCCAGGGCTGGAAACAGAGCGCAATTCGGAGCCCTTATTTGCAGTTTATGCTCTCTACACAATTGCCTGAGGTGCCAGAGGCCGGGAAAGCACGGACTGAAAATCAGGCTTCCAACCATCACCTGTGGGGACATTTGGAGTTGACTTCACCCACTCTCCGGAGACAGAGCTTAGATCTACCTCACCTTAAATCAGAAACAACTGATGTCGGTGGAACTAGAAGGGTGTCAAAACCGTAAGTGTAAATGGGCTCATAAAGCCGGGTACCCCAAAGCTGGTGGCTGTTTCTAACCTCACTCCTCACGGCGATACCACCTTTTTTTGCTTGCATCTCAAAGCAAGCCCCAGCTGCCTGTCTCTGGTGGGCCAGATCCTCAAGGAGCATAAGTGAGAGCAGTGTCATGCACACCCGTGAAATCGGATGGATTTAGGGTAGTGAGTACCCTTATCTGCAGCGATGACTGCTCCGTGGTGTGTCATGACACAGCAGTCCTGTGCTGACAGAAGGGAACAGTCACCAAACGTGGCATTGCTTTTCTAGCCCCCCCCCTTTTTTTTTTTTGGCAAGCCACTAAAATGACAACGTTTTCATTAAACTCACGATAGCTGATCTATGCTCCAGAGTTAACCAAAAGCAGAACCTCCACTCCAGTTATGACCTCAGATACATGTAAAGTCAAATGAGGTGCCAGGGAAATATGATAGAAATAGGAGAATTATAAGCACTTACGTAACAATACAAGCATTCTGAAACCTGGTTTACAATTAAAATGAATATATAATTAACTGTGTTTTACTAGGCCCAGATTATGTTCAAAGCACACTGAAGCAGATTAGCAGATTTATGGAACACATGTTAACTAGTTGTACAAGACTGAGCTTCCCCCCAAGCCAGCTCTCCCTCATGCTTTGTTGTCATGTTGTCATTGCTTTCAACATCACATGATACCCGACAGCACAATAGAAAAATAAAATGCCAGAAAACAAAATAGCTGCTAAAATCTTAGGAGATCTCTGAAAAAAAAAAAAATCCACGGCCACTGTTTAAGACACAGCAGTGGGGTCACGTTGCTGTTAACTCAGCTTTCCCTTTCTCCCAGCCCCAGTGATGTACCTTAGAAGACCTACCCAATTGCGCCAGCTACATCTCCAAGGGACAAGTCAGCACCACCCCCAAAATGAAGCTAATGGTTAGGAAGAAGTTTCCCCTTAGGAAGATATCCCTGAGGATACCCCCAAGGCTGCGTGGGCATTCAGCCTTGGTCCTGTTCCCGTCTTCTTGGGTTGAGTTGCAGTGAGAGAGTTTGGTCCACACTGGTACCAGCTGGGATGGCTCCAGGGGCACAACAGACCCTCTCCAGGTGGTGCTGGCTGAGGATCTGGTCCCTCAAAACCCCTCGCCTCATTGTGCGCTTGCAAAGATTTATAAGCCCATTCTAGCAAATTACGGTGGATCTGCAGTTCTTAAGGACCTGCTCTCACCATGTTTACTCAGCCTTCTTTTTTTGTGCTTGTACCCACTTTCATTTCTATTGGAAATTTACCAGAAAATGTACAAAACCCTTAAATCATAGTAAAACCCATTAAACCTGAGATTAATTTAGTCTTAAAGGTTAGCTCCATTTTCTTACCACTATTTCTGTCTGCAATCTGTCTTCATCAGACACTAATTAATAAGCAGACACAGCTTTGGAAAACTGCCTTTAATCTTGGGAAAGTGTAAATACTCATGGTTACTAATGCAAAATCTCACTACACAATTCATCAGGAGATTGGAACATATAATTTTCCTTTATAACAGCTTACTGATTTAGAGGACTAAAAGCACAGGTGAAGCTGAAAAGAAATATTACTTTAGAAGTTTAAAGTATTTTGCTTTATTTTTCTCTCCGCAGTGCCAAAGCAGTTGTATTTTCCTAAGACATTTTCTTTTTTTTTTTTTTCCTCAGGCAACAGGATTAGATCCTCCCATGATTTACACCACGAGCTTTTGCTTGAAGTCAGGGTTTGTTACTCCTGATTTACAATGGTGCAAGTCATTTGGGGATTAACCCTGTCCAGAACTGTGTGCAGAAAGGGGGGCCTTGTGACAACTAGGAGGTAAAATATTGCTCTCCAAATTATATTTTTAATGATCACTTCCTTTCATAATGATGCAAGATTATATATTGACTGTGAAGAGCTATTTATGTGCCATGACTAAGATACGTTTTCATCAAACATTTATTTCTCATGCCTAGAACTAATTTGTATTTGATTAAAGGTTTTCTACGCGTTTACAGGAAAAGATTATTCACGTTGAATTGCTTTTCTCAACAAAACAAAACAAAAAAGTTTCACGAGTGCTGCCAAAATAGTGGTTTTAAATACATCTCTTTTCCCTCTGTGCATCGCAGCAGGGATTTCTTAATCAATACCACGCTGGCTAGTGCAGATACGCCGGCGGCTGGGCAAGGCCATAGCAGCAGCGCTGTGACAGCAGATGACATGGTGATCCCTCACTGGAATTGCATCCTTTACCTGGACCAGAAACTCTCATCTGTGGGGTACAGGGATGACGTCTGCAGATCCACAGCAGAGAACTGGCAAGATGTTTTAGGATACATCTCACTGTCAAAAAGTAGGAAAAAAAAAAAAAAGCCCAAACAACTTATTTCATTCTTGATTCTTGAAGACCTCCGGTGATGGCCACTCCACCTCTTCCCCAGGCAAGCTATTCTGACAGGTACTAGCTGTGCTCTGCTTTTTGCTTCTTTCTGCATTTTCTCAGATAAATAAACTATGCTGGTTTACCAAACCAAATCTGATCAGCTGCCTAGGCTGGAACAGTTTCTTTCTCCCTTCTAAATGACAAATATGCACAGAGCTAAAAAGTGGCTCCTTCAAACCCCGTCTGCCTGCCCAGGCCATGCAGAAAGCACCAGTGATTTACCTCGCCCAGAGCAGATCGCTGAATTTTGGGCTCATCTCTGCAAACAGTCTTCAGAGAGCCTGGGATAAATCCCAAATCACTCTCACAGGTGCTGCCTTCAGAGGTGCAGTACCTGACTGAGTGCTCGGGCTCGGATCCATCTGCTTTCCATCATTTTCCCCAAGGAAGTAAAAAGTGGGATTCATCTCAACTGACTCCAGCCATCAAAAAGAGAGGTGTCTAATCCAAACAAGTCACTCGGGATCCCACAATAGCCAGTGGAGAGAAGCACACCCCTCTCAGCAACTTCAGTACTTCGGATAAGAAAGTTCACCATGTGGAAGGGAGGTCTCCCCACTGATTACGGGGGAAATCTAGACTAACCAGGACCAGATCCCCCTAGTTAGGAAGTCTCTAAACATTCACAAGACCATTCCCACTGCAAACCCTTCTGGGCCTCCATTCCTCAGACAAGATCTCCAGGAAGACCAGAAAAGATTAGAAAAGCAAAACCATCCAAGGCAGTGATGTACCCATAAATGGCCATCACATAGTGGCGGGTCCATACCAAAACCACAAGATACAGGCAAGTCCCATCATTTTTCCACCTTTTGCTTTCACATTCTTTTCCTTTTTCTCTTCACACTATCTCTGTCACCCCTTCTGCTCTGTGCTGAAGCAAGCTGCAATATGTTGAGCACATGGGGAAGAATTCTCTGCAGCAGCATTTAAAAAAAAAAAAAAAAAAGGAGGAAAAACTCCTCTGAAAACCGTTTTAGTTATTAAGACACTTGGATTTTTCAGTATAAATAAATTTATTCGTGAGAGCACTTAAGACAAGTTCTAAGGTTAACAAACACTGCACTATGCAACTCACAGCTGCGACAAATATTTAAGAAATCCGATACGGCATGCCTAAAAATTATTCATTTGCAGGCCTCGTTGCTTTTGAAGATCAACTGTTTTATTTGTAATTTTTGACATTTTCCTTCTTTTCCTGTTTGGCCTGTGAATTTGAAAGGGTTGTAAACACGTACTCCAGCTCTCTGCCTGAGGCGCTGGGCTGTTGTCAGCATGCCAAAAGGAAAAGGAAGCTGATAGGTCCTTTGGTACATACCGATATGAAGGGCTTGTAAAGATAGTATTTGTTTGTTTTTTTTGATCTGACTTTGAATCTGGCTGTAGTACCTAGCCTTCAGGGAAAAGCAACTTTTAAATAAATGCTTCAAGATTGTGCAAACATTTCAGTAGTTTCAGAGTCCTGGTGTTCTGGGTCAGGGAAGGAAGAAAATACATGTCAGTCAATAGAGATGGAAACGATAAAAAATGGTTAGAGCTACAGTCATAATTTTTTCCTGAGCTGGGTGACGGATTCTTTCGACGGCTGCATCACGTGCTGTTTCACTCATGTGCCTTTTGGCCGGCCTGTAAAACGCACTGTGGATTTTATGCATGTGCACACACACACACGCTTGGACACAAATTTAAAAGGCACAGTTCTTTCAAGCTCATTGTCCTCCGCTACCATGAATTGCTAATATTGCCAGACCAAGAAAAAAATCCCACAAGCTTGCTAGCTTTTCTGTTACTCCGAGAGTTTAGAAATGGTTATTTCCTTTCAATTCTTCATTTTATCTATATTTCTGCATTTTTTTTTTTTTTTAATCCATTATTTGTTACCCATCACTTATTACCCAGCTCCCTGCGAGGCGAGGTGCTGCACCAAGATGCACAAACTGCTGCTGGGGCTGTGGCAGCAGATCCTGCTGCGTAAGCCCAAAGTAGAGCCCACTCACCCTGGAGAGGTAAAAATCCCCAGGGCCAAAGAGCAGGAGGAGAAGCAGAGACAGAAGGAAGTGAAATGGCTCGTTCAAGGCCACAGGGCAAACCAGTGATAAATCTGGGAACAGGAGCCACATCTTCTGGACCTTTATCACGGCAGAATAAATCAGCCATTTCTCATTTGCCTTCTGTACTTGCTTGTTACTTCCCACCTGTAAGTCTTGAATCTTTTGGCAAATTGCAGGGTTGTTTGTTTGTTTTTTTTTTACAGAGGGGGTGTGTTTTTCAAGGCAAAAAATATGCTTATCTCATGGGTCATTAGGGTATGTGGGAAGGGCTGGGGGTCCCGGAGGAAGAGGAGCTGGGAGGACAGAGACCACTCCTTGGACACTCAGCAAGGAATCAGGGATAACAACTAGGGAAACACAGGTTCCAGACTGACACAAAACCAGGCATCAATTCCTTTTTCACACAACTTGATTAATTTTATTTTTTTTTAAGTGGACCTAAATTTTTGCTGCTGCTTCTTTTTACCACGCAGAAATTGGAAGGACTTTATTTGTTGGTTAGGTCTTTTGCTAGAGTGTTTGTTGGGGATTGATCTTTACTAGAAAACAAGCCCTGAAGGTTACACACCTGGTTTAAAAGCCTAATAAAGATAAGGAAGCTGTGAGTTTGGATCAAGGCAGTCGGGCAAGCTGAAGATCTGGAGGCATGGGGGCTGACAGTCAGCTCATACCAGAAGACGCCTGGTCTTCTCCCAGATTTCACCTGGTGCTAAGTCAGTCACATGAACAACATGCACTTTTCCCAAGAGAAAACCTGCCCTGTGAGTCCTGAGAAATGCTCCACAACAGAAGCACACCACAGGGGCTTCTGCCCCATCTCCATGGCCCATAAAATTTTGCAACTGAGGAGAACCAAAATCTGCAGCAATATGGGGGGGGGGATTTGAGGTGGAACAGAGGACAACCAAGAAGAAAAGGGGGGAGAGAAACAGAGGCACAATAGTTAATGATTTCCCAAAAGCCAGAGGGGTGGCTGGGTGAGGGTTTCCCAGCCCTTGGACCACAGATCCCCCCTTCTCTCACTTGGCAGAGGGGAAAAGGCCATCCCAGCCCAGCTGCAGACAATGCACAGCGCCGGGGCACGTTTTCCCCCCTTGCTGGCAGCTTCTGAGCGTGAAAACACTGGAGGCTTGGGCAAGGAGAGAGAGCAAGAGGAGAAAGGAGGAGAGTTTATGCCTCCAGTACGTTTTTCCCTGGCTGGGAAGCGCTGGCTGCCGCCGAGGGGCCGGCTCAGCTGCCGGGGACCCACCAGCCCTACAGCAAACTGGTGGGCGCTGCCGCCCACCAGCCAAGGCCGGCCACGAAATTCAAAGCAGCCCAGGTTGTTACGCTATTGCTGGACCACCAGGCCAGCTCCGTGGTTGTGTTTGAAGGGAATCTTTCCACGCAATAAAACCCTCAGGCCGTTATTCCTCGGATGCTTGGCAGCGCGCTGCTGTCACGTTTTCATGGCAATAGCAGCCTGCGGGAGGTGGGATCCCAAGTGGAGACAGTTATGAGGCTGTTATACATTTGTGGCACAAGCCAGGGTGGGGTTTTGTTATCCAGCATCTAACGGGGCAGCATGTCCTCTCCTCGGCCCCGTAACTGCCCCACAGAAAGCACCGCTCCGTCCTCTCCCCCGCTTTGCCCCCGCACATCCATCCCACCAGTGGCTGGGGTTTGGGGGAATTTGTCTCCAAATGGGAACCAGATTGGAAAACGGATTAGCAGGAATAAGATAAAGAATTAAACCCAATCAGCAGGCGACCGCGTTTTTAAAAGGCACAGATGCACGCGATTAGCTTGCCGCATGTGTTGAAGTCAGATCTCAACATCAGAGATGGGTTTGGAGAAAACCTCAAATCCCCCAAGAGCCCTCCGGGGCCCCGGGGCGTGCCTTAGCGTGGCGGAGGTTGTGAGCATCCCCGGAGCCATGCCTGGGAAGCGCAGGGACTCAGGCAGCCCTTCGGCTCCCCGTCCCCCCCAAATCCATCCCCTTTGGGGGGAGAGGACATCCCCCTCTGCTGGCTTCAGCAGCAGGCAGGCATTTCCATGCCCCCAGCGCCGGCCGCGGGACGCAGACTGAAGAGCAGATTAATTAATCCCAATATCACAAAACTTGAGTCATCTGAGACTGTGTTTGGGGAGGGGGGTGGAGGGGAGAAAGAGCCTTTTTTTCTCCTCCACACCCAGGTCACAGAGTGAGTCAGGGGTCAGGGAATGAGGGTGCTGGTCCAGCCCCACCCGTTCCCCAAGCAAGGCCAAGGAGGGTGAGAAAATTTAGGGAAGGGCTTCCCACCTCCAGCTGGAGGAGGCGATGGCCATTTCATCACATCAAGAAATGCTCCAGCGTCTCCTGGCCTCACGCTTACTTACGACCCATCCGAAAAGTAAATATTGCTGAGAGACAGAACAGCATCTGCACACTATCAAGTTTTCCTGGACCTCAGGCAGTGTTGGGGTCACCAGCTTCAGAGGGTGGTTTTCTATTGGGGCGACAGGGATGGGATGGGGGCGAAGGAGAGCGAGGAAAGGAGGGGGAGAAAGAGATTGAGTTCAATGGAAGGAGAGCTCTGATTTTTGGGAAGCCCTTTCTTGCTGGCAGAGCATCACCATCAAGTTCTTGCTGCTTCGACATTTGATACAGGTTCATGAGTTCAGTAGGAAAACATGAAACCAGAAAGGGCCAAATCCTGACCCCAAACAGGCAGGGAAAGCACTGGCCCAGCCCAGGGAGTGCTGTAATTTAGCAGCCAGACCACCCTATCGTTCCTAGAACAATAAAATAATCTTACTTCTATAGGACTAAATCCCGAGCCCAGCGTGGCTCTCTCCAATTGGTGACAGCAGAGTCAAGCTGTGTGGTTTGCAGCACCATCAAGCTAGGGAGCTCTGAGTATTCTGCAAATATTAATTCAGAGGCAAAAGTCAACCATGAGAGAGGGGACGTTCCTTTCACTGCTTCACAGCTGGGGAGGCAAAAGCAGGGGTCAAACAACAACCCGATTTCATGTGTGCTAAACCAGGCTCTCTGCTGCCTCTGGACCTCCAGCTATGCTGGGTGAGAGCCCACAGAGTATTGCCCAAGTGACCGTGGCAGGTCCACCAAGCCGCCTGCTTCAAGCAGGGTCGAGAGCCACCTGTCTGAAAGGACAATGCAAAAAGAAATGACCTGGAAGTGGTGGTGGCAGGACAATATTTACCTACAGGATGGTAAATAGGTATTGGGTAGGTATTTACCTACCCCCCTGCCCTGGAACAGGACTTCAGCAAAGGAAGGTTAAATTTAATGCCTTGGGCCATAAGGCTGGTGTGAACAAGGGCAACGTTGCAGTAAGTCACAGCACTTCATCTGACAGATTTGCCAAAGCTTGGACTTGTTTGGTCATGGAGGACTTGAGTCCTCCACCTCAAAAGTTAAAGGTTTTTACAGCCTTCTTTCATGAAGTCTGTGTGGCCATATGTGCATGCAGTGGATTTTGATCCAGTGGCTGATCTCAAACACACCTTTACTCGGGGAAGGAGAAAATAAAGGGTCATTAGGACTAACCTGGTGTCTTCTCCTCAACTGTTTTTAATCGGCTAATGTAAACAGACATTATTGGACACGTTTTAAAGAAATGCTGAACTCAGTCAGATGAGTTGCATTCTGAAGGTGCCCATCACTCCCAACCAAAAAAGGCAGTGCTGACTAGCTCCACAAACATGTTTTTCTTATAATCAACTCGGTTCAGAGACGAATCACACCTTAAGTTCCTGTAAGTTTTCTAAAAGTCTTCTTGGAGGAAAGAGAGGCAAGGTTAAGGCTCAGCTGCCTGCAGGCACCAGAGATGCCCCTTTGGCACTGACCCTGGGGCACCAGCCTCTAGGACTTTAATTCTCACTGCGTTTGCTGCTCATGAAACAACTTTTCAGCACTGACCAACTGGTGTGCCACAGCAACAGCAAAATTGCACACATGGTGGTCTAAGGAGATAAGCAAGGCCAGTTTTGAAGGGAGAAGGAATATAATTTNCATGGTGGTCTAAGGAGATAAGCAAGGCCAGTTTTGAAGGGAGAAGGAATATAATTTATAAAGTAGGTTTGACAAGGTGGAAAAACACAGCATCTTCGTTGTAACTCCACAATGAGTCCCACGGGTGATCCCCTGACAGCGGCAGTTCTAGGTCCTGCACTGCTGATTTTTTTTACCTCTCTATTTCACCCAGTCAACCCTCATTCCTGACATGACAGCCACAGAGAGTCCCAAACCCCAATGGCCTTGCCCAAACTCTTCAGCATGAGGCAGAAGATGGGGATCAACTCCCCCTTTCCTCCTCTCCACCCCACAGCCAGCGCCAGCTCCCAACCCACTCTCACCCCCACTGAAAATATTCCACCTCCTGTAGCCCACGCAGCCACTCCAGCCCCAGCTGGTCAAATCCAAGAAAAAGATTTGTTTAAGCTTTTTCCAGCATGCATTTTACTGCAGACATTGCTTTTAATAAAGGCTGCACCACAATCCTTTTCATAATGGCATCGAGCAATCTAGC
This sequence comes from Tringa tobata, assembly GCA_033628505.1. Taxonomy (NCBI): domain Eukaryota; kingdom Metazoa; phylum Chordata; class Aves; order Charadriiformes; family Scolopacidae; genus Tringa; species Tringa tobata. The sequence continues at coordinate 3,681,644 of JAHREE010000097.1, forward strand.
AATATCCTCATGCACTTAGAGAGTGAGTTAATGAAGGAATAGGTTAATTGAAATCGACTTCAGTATGGAGCATGAGCAGTTGAGCTGAAACATGGCATAAAATAGAAATGAAAAGAAAACCCAGCTTCTCAAACCAACCCGTAGAGCTTTCTGGCCATACATGGAAAAGAATTATTATTTCTCCTTCGTCTTCTAATATGTTCGACAGTAAAACCACCAATAATATGAAAATAAATTACACCTGGGGCAACCTTATATTGCACTAACAGTCTGGCTCTGATTAGCCTTGCCTTTATCATGCATGCATCGTATTAGTCCGTTTCAAAGAATTCGCGGAGAAATTCATACTTCGACCTTAAAACAGAGAGTAAAAACACAGCTGAATTTAATTACCCGCTGACCGCATGCACTGGGTTAGGTAATAAAATATAGAAGCAGTAAGATATGTAATGCTTTATTAAGCTATCTCAGATACAAGAGCATGCCTGGCAATTATGCCTGAAGGCTACTGAAGGCTACTCAGAATCTCTCGCGGACCACCCAAAGAGAGAGCTAAACAGAACCTGGTTCTCACTGCACAGCAAAGACATCCATAAATAATACAGCTATATGCAGGGCGAAGTGCCTCCTTGCTCCTATCTGCCTTTAAATCCATATGTTTATCAAACACACATTGCCCTGGCATCAACCTATTCTTCTCAGCCTTGCTCGAGACATGGGTTTTTAACGCTTTCCCGGCACACTCTTAAGCCCAGCTTAGGCCCCAACTTTATGAACGTTTAAATAAAACAGTCAAAAAATTAAATAAAGCCTAGGAATGGCTGGATGAGAAAGGAAAAGCTGAGCCTCCCTCTCCCTCCTCATTCCTAAAAGGAAACTTTGGCTGCAATGGAAGCGGATGGGCAAGACAGGAATCGGTTTGCAGAGCTGCTCTGCAGATAAATAAAGTGTTTAGGCGTGCACAGCGCGAGGCAGTGACAGGGCTGGCAGATAGAAGAGAACAAATCCTACCTTAATTCCAAAATTAACAATTTAAAGGGCTCCAGTCCTAGGCACAAGCTGCAAATACTGGTCTGACCAGATCAGTGTGTTGGGGCAGTAATTTTTGAATGACTCTAAACCAACATCAGCTCTTTTTATAAGCTTCATCCAACCTTATACTGCCCATAACCTGCAAACTTATACTAATAAACCAGAACTATGCAATGAATAATGAAAAGGTTGTCATAAACAGAGCGGGGCGGGGAGGGGGGGGAAGCCCATCAAAAGATACATTGCCAGGGAATTGTACTATAAACTGGATAACCCAAGTTTATAAAGAGATTCACATTTTCAGGCCCTCATCCAGGCAAGGGGCCCAGGTTGTGAGTTGCCAGAGGGACAGACAACTGTCAGTCCCTCTGCTCCTGCACCATCCCCACCCCACGCCGTTGCAGGGAGCTGCCAAGAGCTGGCCACCCCAAATCTCAGCAAGATCTCGGAGGCTGGGGGCCAGGCGTCAGGATCAGCGCGGAGGAAGCGGAGCCAAGGGAAAGGTGAAAAAGCAATGAGATTTGCGGAGATGGAGGCAGATTCTCCAGCAGGAGGGGGAGTCTGAATCAAAACCTCACGTCCAAACTTTCCTGGTGACCACCCCTTTTTTCTCTTCTTCCATTTCCCTTCTCAGTTGTTGTTGGCTTAGACTACAGACAATTTAGGGTAGGAACACTTTTGCGTGTGGCTGTGCCATCCCTGGAGACTCCACACTTGGTTGGAGTCTGCAGGCTGTATATAAATATAATCACTGCCATAAGAATCAAATTAGAGAGGGATCCAATATTCACATCTAGCCCCTCTTACTCGTAACCAGCTGAACCCAACTCACAGATCCCAGAAAATTTCCACCTCTGGCAATCTTCTCCCCTGCGCTTGCCATGTAGGTCCGCTCCTCTTTTCCTGTGACGGGAAATCTATTTCTCTGTGTATTTAGGTTTAGGTTTTAGCTTCTTTTCTTTTAATAGGAGAATCAGTCCAAAGAAAAGGCCAAAATTCAAATCAAATCTTCCCAGAAAAAAACAAAAAAAAAAAGAAATAACCAAAGAAAGAAAAACCAACCCCAAGTTTGGGTCACTTTTTCCTTTCCCACATTCCCTGGCTCTTGTTCATTTGTTGCTCTTCTGCATTTCAAGCTATCTGGCCAGGATTAGAGGCAGACTTTCTTAAACGTATTGTGGTGTGAAAGGCTGCTCTGGAAGGATTTCTGGCCACCGCTCTCAGTGCAAGATGAGTTGGAAATCTCCAAATAGAGCTGATTCTCAAAGACTTCCACAGAGCAATGCTAGAGGGGAAATAAAGAGCTCTGGAAAATGGCCACGCTCACATCTCCAGGAGCTTGTGAACTTTCATGGTAAAGGGGAACTGAGCAGCAGCTCCATCAAAGTGACACGTCTCTGGCTGGATCAATATTTACATGAATCATGTTTTGCTCTTCAGTGTCCTTTAGCAGTGCTAGCTGATAAGTCTCCTAGTCCATGCCACGTATTTCCCACCACTGAGCCAAACAGACAGGGACCACTTGAGTACCTTGCCTGCTGATAACAGAGATGAGGACCCGGGGTGTTCAGATCTCAAACCTTCCCTCTTCACACCAGAGTTTGAGAGTTTTCTGGGGTGCTATATTTAACATAGGTTTCCTGAAATCTGTCCCTTGCACTTCAGAGTGGGGGGTTTGGAGATAAAAACCAGAACCTTGTATGCCAGATCAGGAATTCTCGCAGACAACGCCTGCACAGAGCGCCCTCGCAACAGGCAGCGGGGGAGCCCTGCTCATTCGCATTCTCTTTATAAACAGTTGTTTATTTTATTATCTTTATTTGAAACAGATTATGCAGCAGAAGACTTCTGGAAAAATCTTTTCCATCTGACTACTATTTTTGGCAACATACGGTACAGGACAGAAATGCGCTTGCTTGCGTTTATTTATTTGTCTTCATCCCAAAGGCTGTAAATGGGGAGAAAGATGTACTAGAAGTAACTTCAGAGAAAGCCTGTGACTGTCAATGTAAAGATGACTCAGGTGCAAATCAAAAGCCTTCCCCTGGGGCCATCTGTGGGCCACATACAGCAAGACAGAATTAATCTTTCTTTGAGAATTCATTTTTTGCCTCTATACTAGGCCCTATCTGAGCTTTCCTTAGGAAAAGAGCTCTAGAAAACCAACACCAAACCCAACAAAGTCCATGACCAGAGCTGAAGGAGTGGCTTCTGATGCAAGGAGCAGAAGAAGGCTCTGATCCACTGATGGGAACCAGAAAAGAAGGGTGACAAAAACATCTCAAGGGCTGCTTCATTGTGATACTCTTACACTGCAAGAGATTGTTCTATTGAATTAAAGGCATTAATGATTTTTCTGAAGAAATTACCCAAAACTGCCATAGAGAACAATACAAGATGATAGTTAGCCTGTAAGCTTCAGTTAAAAACCCCAATTCACCTCTGATATCAGACGTCAGTAAGCCACAAGGACTATGGACACAGGACGCATAAATTTCGAGAGAGGCTGGAGAATTTAATGGATTATGTAATAAAATTGTAAGAACACCAAAATACAGCTACCCATTTCTTTGCACACGCAAAAAACATCAAGGAAAATTAAGGGGGGGAACTTCATTTGAATTAATCAGTTATTTTTTTTTTATACCTTGATTATTGATAGTGGATTTTTTTTTTTCAGTTTACTGGTAATTTACCCAGACATACACAATCTTTTGTTCCCCCATTCTGAACAGAAATCAAAAGGAAAAGAAACAAGAAAAGAAGATAAATTTTTTAACAGAATTGGGGAAATACTGCTCAAAGGAGAAACTGTCCATTGAACTTTGCTTTGAGAGGGGGAAAAGAAATTATTTCCTGTCAAAAACATTTATGCAAAGAAAACCCCAAAAACCTCAGGCTTTCCCTCCCCATGTATAAGTGCTGAACCTGTCTTCATGATGTACAATTTCTTTATAGGACACGAACACATGCATTCGTAAGCCATCAACAAGGCTTTCACACAACCTGCAGTGCCTGTAACGTCTCTATAAAATTTTCACTTAAACATTATTCATTGATCTGCTTGTAAACTTCCCAAACAGCACGTCGCCTAATTAATCATTTTTATACTAGATGCAATTGTGTGTTTAAGCTGCAGAATGGTTTGCTGTGGCTAATCACATCCATGCACTGAGCAAAGACGGAGCTGTTTGACAATTGAATATGAAGCTTTAATTATTCTATTCAGAAACAAAGTTTTCATTAGAGAATCCCAGAGCAGCTGGTTACTGTAATGATGTCCCTAGTGGAATTACAAACAGGATGAAAAGGGTTGGACAATGTTATTTGACTTACAGCATCGCGATGTTCATTTTGAAAGCCATGAAGAGTTGGACAAGATTCTTTAAGCTTTCTGTTGCTGGTGCCAAAACTCAGCTGGAGTGTGTTTTCACGACACTCTCCACTTCCTATTGTTTTGCAAAATGCTTTTTCCACCTTCTTGAAAGGACTCTGAAAGCAGTACACCTCTGAGAGCGAAGATTTTCTGCTAGGAGGAGCTACTGAGCTGAGCACAAACTAGATGTCCTCTCTGGATCCCTGTTGTCTATGACTGCATGGAAGTACAGTGCCTGCGGCTTTGCCCTCCCACCTCCAAACTCTTTTAGGGAGCAGATGTAATAGGAGAAGGTGCCACCACCATTAACACTGCCTAATATGGCACATATTTCCCTAGATGCAACCCTACCTGAGTCACGCAAATGTGGATATTAGCTGTTCAAAGACGTGGGTGCAGGGGCACAAGGAAGTCCTCGGTGTGAGTTGGACTCACTCCAACCCCACATCACATACTGCCCTAATGACTTTATGTGTAGCTGGGAAACAGAGAGAAAGAGAAGTGGACCCAGTCCCAGTGCAAAGGAACTTGCTCTGCTCCTTTTCCCTGCTGGGGGCAACCATAAGAAGCTTGGGCAGGATGGAAAAGAAACTACACAAGCCTCCCAGTCAATTACATTCAAATGCAGGACTTCCCGTGAGGCAGCGTAGCTTTCAGAGGACCCTTCTCAATGCCATCATAAACACTCTTCCCTATAATAAATTCACCTCAGCTTGTTCCCATCACTCCCTTTATAGCAAAGGTGGTGAAAAATAGAGTTCTTGACTCCCTTAATATGTGCTCATCCCTTAATGTGTGCTCATTCCTCTAGGACTGGGAGGAGGAAGGAGGTTAGGGGGTCAGGGCAACAATATAAACTGTCATGAAAGATCCTTTTTCCTGCAGAAGGAGCCCTTTCCTCTGCACAGCCCCCTCAAGCCATACGTGCTAATGTCCAGAATTAGGCCCTGAAATATAACATCTCTATTGAATTCTCTCCTCCCATGCTGCCCTCCCTCCAGGACTTCTCTAACCAGTTCAGGCTGTGGAGGTAAAAGTCCAAAGCCTGTTAGTAACATCCCAAATGTAAGCCCACCATGAGAAGAAAAAAAAAAAAGAAAAAAAAAAACCGAAGGGAAAAAAAAAAAAAGCTCATGAAGACATATATCCTGCTGAGCCACCAGAGAAGCTCCAGGAACATCAAACACAGAACCAACTCCAGTGAGTTCTGATGTGGTTTCAATTTTGGATTCTGTCATTGGGAAAGTAATCAGGTCAATCAGAAATGTGGTGGAAACCCAGCTGAGAACATGAATTACTGCACATTCTGGACCACCCAAGACCAGAAAAGGAAAAAAAAAATATTAAAAAAGCCCTATATCTTAGTAATACTATAGCTTTTATCATTAGGGCTAGAATTATAGTTGCAGTGAAACTATGGAAACAATACAGGCTTGTAAATGCTTCCCATTGAAATCTACGTTTATTTTTTAGTGTGTGTGTCCTATTGCTGTATAAAACTATTGAGAAAGTTCAGTTAGGGCTGAGGGCTGGGGGTCACATCCTCAACGGATGCAAATGTGGAACAGCTCCAGTGCTGGGAGGATTCAGCCCTTTGTTGAATTAAATTCCAACTAGACACTCATTTTTATTTTTTTTTCTCCCTCAGTTTACAGAAAAATCTATTTGGGGCATTTGTGTAAGTAAGTGGATGTGATTTCTTTTTCAAGGATGTTTGGAAATGAGAAACTGAAGCACTGGAGAGGTCTCTCACAAGACTTGTTAGTGTCCCTTCCGCCCCCCCACCTTAAGCAGCTGTGAAAATAGTCTAGCTGGAACAAACATGTGGATTAAAATGGAGATATTTCACAAGTGCAACCCTCTGTAGCCGGGGTCTGCTCACCATTCCCTTTCCACGAGTCTCTCTGAATTCGCCAGAGCATGATAGAGAAAAAGGGAGCAAGTGAAGGAGTTAACTCCTGTTAGGCAATACTAAAGGCTCAGGTAGGGCCTGCAAACGTTCTCTACCATACACAGATTTGTTGTAATCTCATAAAACCACTGGCCCACCCTTCAGGTAAGGTGAAATGGGAACAATTCTGCTCTGCTGTAAAACCGGCCCAAGTTGAGGCTAGAAGCACTCGGAGAATAAGGAACGTGAGATGTCTGAAAGGCAAGGGGTAAGTTAAAACCCAAGTCCCAGGGAGCCAGATTTCAGGCATTAACATCAGCCGCAGAAGTCCAAGACTGTCACTTTCAATTTGCCCTCCACAAAGAGAGGCCAAGGTACGCGATCTGGACAGCATGTGGAGCTACACGAGCCAAAACCAGAGTCCCCATTTCAACCACTTCAATTAATCCAAGGAGAAACCAAAAAATTTTTTACATTGAGGGTGGTCAAGCACTGGAGCGTGTTGACAGACTGCAGTCTCCATCGCTGAAGATACTCTACACCCAGCTAGGCAATGTCCTGACCAACCTGCTCTAGCGTACCCGCCTTAGAGCAGGGAAGTTGGACTAGATGACCTCCAGAGGTGCCCTCCAACCTCAACTGTTCTGTGTGAAGACTTTGCTTTCGTCTTGCCTCTGCCTGAAATAGGACATGGCCAAGAAAATTCTCTGAGAGCAGAGACTTTCCAGTGACTGGGCACCAGGATCCATGGATGAGCAGGGAAGTGCAAATCCCCTCCACCACAAAATTAATAGCACAGGACCCCAAACACTGCAACCTACAGCTAGATGCAGCTTGCAGAGCGCTGAGGACTAGAATACGTGGAATATTTCTTTTTTTCCTTTTTTCGTCTCTCTGTTTTTAGACAGGAGCGTGGGGAACTGAGTAGCAGGGTCATGCTCTTTTCCTCCTGTGGTCTGCCTCAATCTAAATACTGGCCACAGTAGAGTCCAAAGCACGTTCTGCTATGGTAATAAAAAGCTCATGGTCATTTCAAAAGCAATTAAGCCCTCATAATCGATTGTGCTTTTACCACAGCCATCCTTGCCCTTAAAGCACACACCCAAGTGGAAAGGAATTGATGGACATTTTCACATGCCCTGCATGCCACTCTAAAGACTTCTTTTTCTATTTCTGGCTAGTCAGATCCCAAAAGTCTTCCAAAACCAAAACTTTATAAAATCAGATCCCTAAGAAGGGACTACTTTTACTGCCTCATCACTGTCACAGAAAATGAGAGGGAGAAGCCCACAGTGGTTCTAGTCATTCATAGCAAGGATGTTATCATCAGGAGAGGATTATGGTCCTGTGGCCTGGATCAACCAGTGAAGTTGGGCTCTGATCCCACAGCAGGGCAAATCCCATCAAGGCATGTTATCCTCCTTTCGCGTGGATGGTGCATGCAAGCGACTGACATCCCAGACAGTATCTTCACAGTCATTTCCAGGAAAATGGAAGCATATTCTGCCTATGCTGAGTAGATGCTCTGCTATATGATGTTGGGTCAGCGATAATGCACAAGACCTCTCCATTCAGACTTGGCCAACTCTCTGACATCTGTCTATAAAGCACTACATTGATGAGACCTTGATTTCACTTCACTTCTGCTACATTCACTCTTCAGCCCTGAAAACTAAGCATTAGAAATCTGGCAAAAACCATCCCACCACCTACAGCCCAGTCCCTTGGCAGAGAGAGGATCCTTGCTTTCTCACCCGTGATGTGGCAGATAGCAAGCAGACCTCTACGAGCAGATAACCTTGAAACCTTCCACCCCAGAAGCCAAGAGGCTCCTTGCTGAACAGGTACCATGACCAATGAAAACCTGCTGAACTGGGCTGAAGTTAGAATTTTGGCATCAAGATTGCAAGGGATATTTGTATCCCTTTGTAAGAAGAAAGAGAAGAATGTACCTTCCAAGTGTCCTTGTTCTCTGCTGTCTTACTCTTTTGCAGGCCCATGAGATACTTGCCATTAAGACTCTGTGTAATGGGTCACATTCCATGATCCCAGGTGTTAAGGAAAGTATAGCAGAGCAATTAGTTCAGGACAGAGCCCTTAAGCTCCCCCAGCCTGTAGTATCAAAGTTTGACAAAGAAATTATGATAATTACTCCCTGAGCATTATCACAAGCCAGCCTTGCAGCTATGTTAGAGAAGATTCATCTCAGCTTGGCTTCCCTAGCTCAGTTGCAAGACAACAAAGCTCCTGTTCTCTTTCAAAGCCTTGTGCAAATGATAGTCAATACAAGTCTTAGCCTTAAATTACTATATATACGTATATGTATCTAAATAAAATAATCAGGGAGGGAGCAAAAGTTTGCTGGCAGCCTGAGGCTTCCCTCTGACCAAATGTACCCTGTTCCATTTTCAGTAAAATTCCATGGAAGCCACTGGCATCCCCCTGGGATGTGCTACGCACATATTAGCTTGCTAAAATAACACGGAATATTTGCATGTATTCTGCATCTATCACTTTTCACTTTTTTTTTTTTTTATAGCCACTATAGTATCAAAGCAAAACATGACAGTATGGAAACTCAGGATCACAGGCCAGCTTGCTCCTGCCCAGCAACCTCAACCTGCTGTGCTGTGTCCCCTTACACTCTGCTCACATGGTTGGAAATTTCTTGGGCTAGCAGGACTGCAATCCTGACCTTCAGTACTTCTCCTCTGTCACCCTCTCCCAGAGTTGGGATCTCATAGCCATGAGATTCCTACAGCCAGAGTGTGACGAATTGCTTGACTCCCAAAAGACAGAGTACATCCTTTCCCCGATAGGTGGATGCTTTGAGACACAATGCTGCAAAAGTTCTTCATTTGAATGGACAACAACCAAAGCTTTAAAAACATAAGCATTAGCTTAATGCTTGCAACAACCTTCTGCCTCCCTTTGGTTTTACTTTGCCTCAAAGAGCAGCTACAGCAAAGATGATACGCACCATCCACAATGAAAGCAGACTGCTACATTATAAACAGAAGACTCTGGAGATAAGCCTGAATCAAAAACTCCAGCTACAGACACTCCCAAAATTTTTGTGAAACCTCCTCAGAGACCCACAGCCAAGCTGCATACCTCATAGTCCTCACTTTTCACCTCTGCTCCCCTGCGATGAGTTGGGGACACAAGGAGAACATCAGCTAAGTGCTAAGCAGAGCTGGCTGCCTTTGTGAAGTGTCTCTGCCTAGGACTCTGTCATCTCCTCCCACTCATTCATGCCCTCCATACTGCAGCCTCATCATCCCAGACCCCTAATCACTTGACGTACACACTGTCCATAAATTAGGAGACATCACAGTGTTATTTGGGGCACTGAACAAGATTACTGTGCAATTACACCAACGAGCCACCTTTATCTCCGGGCTTGAAATCATGCCTTTAATTAAAACACTTTAAATCAATAAAATTATACTGTAGCCATCGACAGCACATACAGTTTTGCTTACTGGAATGACCCCCATTATGTTTAACGGGAGATATGTTTCTGCCTGATTCAAGCACAGCAAACACAGACTTCAAGTAATGGCAAATGTCAAGTGGTTTCAGAAGGAAATAATTATAAATCATTCATGACACCCTGCTATGTCCTAGCTGTTGGTTGGCTCATTCCTCCTGATTAGTGCACATTTGCATACAACTCAGACCAGTGCAACAGTGATGGAGGCTCCTCCAGAGAGAGACATGTATTCTGAAGCACAAAGGCAGATGGGTGGGCTGCGATGGGAGAGATGTTATAGAGGTATGAAAGGTGCATAAAATCTTGAGTAGCATAGAGATGTACATAGGGAATGAGAGAACCAGCCCTTCCTACTTAATAACCATCACAGGGAACCAGCAGAAAGAAAAATAAAGGGAAACCAGCGGAATATCATCCTCCACATGATGCATATTGAAGCTGTGGAGCTCCCTGCTGCACATACAAAAAAGATTTGATGGGCTTCAAGTTCATCTCCAGGGCCAAAGGCAGTCAGCGCATAAGATAGGGATGGAGGGCTGGGCTTCTTTTTCTCCACAACAGCCAAGAAAATAGATACACCCAGGTACCATCCACTGCCTGGCTCTGTGCCTGGAGGCACCCCACTGCTGATGCTGCACAACTCATCTGCATGAGGGCAGCAAGCAAACTGGCTCCCAAGTCTGGATGTGATGGGAAGCGAGGACCAGCCTCAGGGAGGACACAGCTGACTGCAGATGCCCTGCAGCGATGGCAGGCAGAGGGCCTGCTCCTCAAGAAGTGACCTGCAGCCCCACAGCCACCTGAACAATGTAGAACCAGAGCAGGACTGGGGCAAGCACTTCCAAAGGAGAGCACAGGGAATCCAACCCCACCTCAAGTAACTTAAACTTCCTCTAATAACCTTGTTACGTTGTCCCAGGAGACACAGGAAACTCTCAAGCAGCTCTGAGTCAACGGGGATTGTCTGACACAGTGACAGAGCCCTGATTTAACAGACTGCTAATTAACTTCATGCATTTCAAGTCAGGCAAACGCTGAGCATCCCTGTCGAACCAGGGCCTACACACAGCCCTGAGATAGCTTAAGCCTGGAGAAGTAGGCTGGAAACATCTAACAACAAGAGGATTTCCCATGATAAATCTGGTACTTCCTGCTTCTGGCTGTGCTGGGTTTACCACACAAATCGTCTTTCTCACAGTCCTTCGGCGCTGCTCATTCCATTCTCAGCTGGGCTCCAGACGCACAGAGGTGCAGGGAAAGGAAAATAATGAGACAAAGTTGGAATAGGCAAACCTCGTGGTGCTGGAGGCTTTTCAAGGCTCTCAGATGCTTTGGTGGGTTTTGCAAACAGGGATAAGATTGTGAACCACTTTTTTTTTTTTTCTTTCCTGTAATTTAAAATGCATGCTCTCCCTTGTGTACCACCAAGGGTGGCTCAGTTATTAAAGGCATAAACAATTTTTTTTAATTTTTTCTGGGAGACTTGACTGTGCCCGGGGGAGTGAAGAAACCTGGACCACCTACCAAAAGCTGGGTAGTCAGAAAATACTGCACATAGTCCATACCCTGTGTTTTCTTCCCATGCTAGCACTCCCACTCTGGTGCCCATCTGCCATCACAGGGTCCCCGTAGTCGCTCTGTGCAAACATTCCTAGTTTTCAAAAACAGACATGATCCCAGAGTTGTAACACTCACACCCAAATCTGGAAACGATCTGGATTTTCCCCAAAGTCTGGCATCTCATTTCAGGTCCATTGTACAGAATTGACCAGAGAGCAGTGCCCAAAATTAAACCCTTGATGCAAGCTCGAGCTTCACAGAGTGCCACCAGTGGTTTTGGCACTGTTTCCCAGCTCAAATGCATCTTCTGCTTAATGTTGTTCCCTGCTCCAAAAGATTTATCTTTATCCTTTTATACAGCTTCAACCATACGAGCTCCATCCCTTAAGCCTCCACCAAATTCACCTTAAATTATTCATTTTCTGCCTTTGAATGTAATTCATCAGTGTTTTTCAATAGCAGTGATTGTCCCTGTCCGGTTAACTCTCCTCATAAGCACTGCCTCTCAGTTTTTCCAACAGTTCAGTCCTCCCAGCTTTTTAAGCATGATCTGCTGGTCTCTAAAACCTGACATTTATATCTTTGGACAGCACCGAGACATCAGTGCTTTTTGTACTCACGTGCACAAAAGGCTGCCACTATAAGCTCAGTGATGGGAGGTCCTAAAATGGCTATTTTGTTCCCTGCCTATGGCACTGTATTAAGAACTTGGATTTCATCTGCCGTTTGCCAGCATCCTAAGGTCACTTACAGACATGTTGTTTTTCCGGGTCCTCCATCTCTAATTGAGCAAGTTAAGATCGCTTTCAATTTTAATTTCCTTTCTTTGATGGTTTCATCCCACTCTTAACATGACTTGAACGTGGGTTGCTTTTTTGTTTTATCTGCTTCCTCTGAACATCTCTGCTGACCAGTTACTGATTTATTTAACCCACATTCACAATACACAGTTAAAAAAGTGAGACTAAATGGTTGAGCGTTCATTAGAAACAGATCAAGAAGAGACAACATTAACGTCCCCCTGACTGCCGCTTATACCCTCACATCTGGCCACTAAGTGCCTCCATAAATCAAATATGGCATAAAAGAAGGAGGAAAGCTGTAGGGTTGCAGCAGACAAACACTGTCTCTGCTCCACCACAGTTTATCTCAAAGGAGTCTGCACACAGCCAAGCCAGCATCAGCTTTGTTGACTTTCTGCCCGTCCAAATATCTCCTTGCCTTTTCCACGTCACTCTCCCCATCCACACCTTTTCAGATGACCCCTCTCCACTGCTTCCCAAACCTGCAGTCTCAGACACATCAGTTCTTCTTCTGATATCTTCATTGTCTGCGACATTGGTCTGAAAAGCCTGAGAAAGCCTAACATGGGTCTCAACAAGCCATCACAACCACCCCTTGAAATATGAAATGTCCACATCTCTGACCGTGCAGCCTCAATGGAGATCCAACAACTACTTTGTCTGACACCAGACTAAGTAGCAGGCTGAAATAAAGGATTAACTCCTGGCCTTAAGTTACACATTTTGTTATCTCATGTTATGTTATAAATCCTTTACCCACATAGACAGATAGCTATCGAGTAAACCAGGTACTTAGTTCCTCTTCACTGTAAAATTTTCTACTTGATGTATTTTATTAGAAAAGGCAAATCTCTTCACTATTTTGATGGGTATTAACAGGTTTCATGATTCTCTTCTAGATTTTCCACTAGTGTAACCCAGATCAGATTTGAACAATTGTATTTCCAGGGGCTTTTTGTTTATCTGTACTTTAATTTTTTCTTAAAGAGGCAGGACATTGAAATACAATAAAAATTGATTTTTCATTTTCAGCTTTAACTTACATGTGTCCAGGCCAAGTCAGAGAATTTGAAAAGAGCATAAAGTTCTCTGCCTCAGTTTTCCTGCACACAATCGTCTTAAAAATCATTGAACCAAAAATGAAAGTCTTTCTAATCTAATGGGCCTTTTAAAAATTGTGTTATTGAAAGCCATGTTTCTCCTTGATTATTCTGCTCATGTTTTCTCCTGTTCATCTCCACCAAAATTAAGCATTTTTAGTACTTTTCCAAGCAGCTTTACACTCCAACTGACTGTGCTGCTGAGTACTTCCCTTTCTGGCTCCCTGATAGCAGATCTACCCAACAGCCACGTATGGCTGTATCTGTTCTCATGGAGTCCTTGACCACTGCTGTGTCACTCCTGAGGGGTATGATGGACTTGGGGGTGAGCTGGCCACCTGACCATGACTATAGTTCCTTGCAAATAGAGCCCCTGAGCCTCACATTAGGTCAGCAATTGCAAACTCGTGAGCATTTAGGAGCTCTTTGATGACAGCTAAGAGTCCCTCTGCAGACCCCCACGAAGTCAGACAGCTAAATCAAGGCCATAAAGCAAGGTCAAAAACTGGCCTTAAGATAATTTTAAAAATAAAATAAAAAATAGTTATATCAACCAATATAATTATACAGAGGTTTTATTGAAACAGTGACCTAAATTAGTCAGAAACAGGCCTGGGCAAAGAAGGAAAAGTAACTGTTAGCCCAGACCCTTCCATAGCCCAAGATCTCAGGGCTTCAATGAGTTTTATGCAAACAGATTTGGAAGCCCTGCTGAGAGTACATAGGAGTAGGGGGTTTGGGGAACATTCATAAGCTGATTCGGTGGACATCACCTCAGGATCAAGCTCATGTCAGAAAAACATAGTCCAGAATATTTATGGAGAGTTTCTTCCGTCCCCCCACAGAAGTGAAGAGAGAAGGAAACTTCCATGCTCCTACTGATTAACCACAGTGCAAACTTCATAAACGCGCTCCTGACCTCCACCGCAACGCGCAGACTTGAGTCATTCCAATAAAAAGAGGAAATGACACTTTGCCACAACATTACTAAGTCCACATCCCATAAAACCTTTCAGGGAAGAGAAAAAAAAAAAAAAAGAAAGAAAGAAAAGAGAGAGAGAAAAGCAAGAGTAAAGCCAGGCAATTATCTGTTATTAACCCAGTCCTTAGTGGTATCACATTGCTCCTAAAAATAATGACAGAGCAACAAAGCTTGTTTGCATCTCCCGTGTCCTTTGTGGGTTCCTCATTATTCTAATGAGCTGCTGGAAAAAGCACTTTGGTTCCATCCCCGTCAGTTATTTCACTGATCACCCTGCTTTCATTTCCACCTGGCACCACAAGATGTTTTACAATTAACACTTTGATCCTTTCTTTTTTTTTTTTTTTTTTTCTTTAACCAAGGGACAAACGCAGACACCCACTTTGGGAGGAGCCAAAGGAGCTCATGGATGGGGCTGCTCCCACATTTCTCACATGAGGTACGCTGGGTTTGCTCAGACTTTGGGGCCACCAGGCTGGGCACGGCTGGTGGAGTCACAGAACCTACCGCCTTCGCCCCCGCGACGCCGCTCCCCTGGGGCTGGTACCAAAAAGAAACCAGAAAGTGTTTAAGAATAGATCAGCGTAATGTCTGCCACGTGGGCTCGGGAGCAAAATAGGGAAGGGATGGAGGAGGGCAGCAACGCAGCCATTGCAGGAGCAAGCACACTGTGGCTTGGTGGGGTGGTTTTTTTTTTCTCCTGTCACAGTGAGTCACACCACTCATTGCAAGTCCCAGCCTGCCTTTCCTCATCAGGATAAAAAGAAAAAAAAAATAAAAAAAATTAAAAAAATCTTATTTGTTTCAATGAGCTTTCCTTGCCACCTTTTATTCCACCCTTCAGAGCTGTTATTCAAATGGTTTAAAGCTTCAAATGAGCTGAGATGGAGCTAGCAAGGAGCTGGGCTGCCAACCTCTGCATCTCTTCTCCTGCCACACTTCTCAGGTCCCCTGGACAGAGAGGGTGTCTGCCCAGAGTCACCCTTTCTTTGGCTGGAAAACCAGGCCATGGTGGGGTACCAGAAGTCAAACTCTGGTGTGGATTTAGATGACAAGAATAACTGTGTCTGCTGGGGAGAACGGAGCTGCATGAAGCGCTATGAAGAGGTGCTTGAAGAGGGCCAGCCACTGCAGTGCAACTGATGTACAAAGACCTACCCCTCACCCTCCACCAGCTAAAGCCAACGGAGGGGACTTGCACATTTCAAAGGTCTGGGGAGTGGTCCTTGCTGAGATTTGGGTGATTAAATGCATTTTTGTCATTTCGTCAACAAGCAGTATTTTCTCATGACTCAATTGCCTCCTCTTCCACAGAAGTGCTATTTTACCTTTTTCTTTTTTTTTTCCCCTCAATTTTTGAAATAGCTTTGGAGAAGATACTAAAATAGCAACAGAATGATTTTGTATACACCAAACCTCCAAACTTTAAACTGGAAAGGATTTATGTGTTGTTTTGCTTTTAGCAAAATACGGAAAGCAGTTTAAAAAGTATTTGAACAAAATTGTTTTAGCCCCTCTAGAAAGATATTTGGCTAACTTGAATACTAGAGGTCATCATAAAAGTATTGGAAAAGGACATTTGTATCAAAGTTAAGTCTTTCTTTGCAAGCTAGGTGATTTATATGGAAATTTTAACAAAAGGGGGAAAAAATCCAAAGAAAGCATTTCTATGATGTCCTTAAATTTTTTGGTTTTACAGTTACAATATTTGTTATAAGAAAAAACTAAACACAAACATCAAGATGAAATGCTTCACATTGTCTAAATCAAAGCTTTCATGGCTCTGAAAATTTGGTTTCTTTGGAAAATCCACATTTTAGTTCTTCGAGACGAATTTATTATTTCAAAATGCTGATTCCTTTCCGTCTTATTAAGAAAACATTGATTCTTCCAACACTTAAGTTCAAGCATAACTTTATTACAGCTGTATTTGCATGAGGGTATTTACAAGGGTAAACTCATGCACACATACTACTGTTGACAGGATGAGGGCTTCTGGTAACTCGCTGACACTCAGGACAACCTACAATGCTGCACAATGCTTGCTTTATGTACACCAGACTTTGACCTTATTCATCAAAATACCCTTCTGACTTTGCTCGAAGGGCTTTTATGTTCTCTGAAAACAATAAAATTTCCCTTTTATGACATTACAACTTTAATTTCAAAGTGTGATGAGTGAATGTGGTGTTGTTCTCCTTATTAAGGCACAACGAGCTTGTACGCCGCGGCTCGAATTATTTTTACTTGGGGTTTACATAACCCTGATACAAGCAGCAGCAGATTGGGGTCCAAAGTGCAAACCCAGGGCACACGCAATCTAAAACCCCACCTTCCAAAATGGACGATGACTTTGACCTCTGCAGCCGTAACCCACGAGGAGCGACTCTTAGGCTACAACGACTTCTCCGCACAGCAAAACCAAGGGCTCTGCGGCCCCAGGAACTTTTCCACCAGTCCTCGGATCCCAGAGTCACAGGAACACACACATCTACCTTTTAAGCCATGATTTTCTAGAACTCACGGATGCGATGAAGACTTTGAAATACAATCGTCTAGTGGTGCAAGGGCAACTGATTCCAAAGTGTCTCTTTTGGGGTGAGGGGATAGTACTATCATAGAATGGTTCAGGCTGGAAGGGACCTTAAAGATCAACCAGTTCCAACCCCCCTGCCATGGGCAGGGACACCTCCCACTAGACCAGGTTGCCCAAAACTCCATCCAACCTGGCCTTGAACGCTACCAGGGATGGGGCATCCACAACTTCTCAGGGCAATCTGGTCCAGTGTCTCACCACTCTGAGTAAAGAATTTTTTTCTAATATCTAATCTAAATCTCCCCTCTTTCAATTTAAAACCATTACCCCTTTTTCCTATCTCTCCACTCCCTAATAAAGAGTCCCTCCCCATCTTTCCTGTAGGACCCCTTCAGGTATTTCAGTATCACCCTAAATTCCCAGTCACCAGGGAAGAGTGAAAAAGAGCCCAATGCTCCATTAAACACAATCCCAAGCTCTCGCCTCCTTTAATTTTAACATAGATTTACTCACAGAGACTATTTATTTTCTTTTCTGAAAAAGATGCTAACGTATCATTCCCCCCCCCCAAAAAAAGGAGCAGATTGCCATTATGAAAAAAAAACATATGTATAAAGCGACACAGATGCTCTAGCTCAATTTTTTAACATGCTAACCTCCTCGGCACGAGTTTGAACAATGCCCATTCAGTTCCAAGGCCAAAGCTGTGTTAGTAATGGCTTACTGGCACCGCTCTCGAGCCTACCTTCCTCACAACTGGCAGAAATGGATGCTTCCGCTGGGATAATTTATACCAGTTTCCCTAAGGAAATCCACTGTAACAGCAAAAGTGCTGTTTTGCCAGGATAAGCTATAACATTTATGCAGCATTTGCCAACATATATGTATATATTTAAAAAATTGTATGAAAAGGCATGGCCTCTCTGCAATGCTGTTCCACTGACAATGATTCTTTGCACAGATTTGGCTTGGAAGGTTGAGTGGAGATACAAAAGTCATTATGTGAGACCAGGGACAGGCTCCAGTCTCTGTAGAAGTAATTGAAAATAGAAAATGCTGAAAATCAAACTCAAAGCACGTACACAATCCAGGAAAATGTTGCAAATGTTGCAAACCACTTCTCTGAACAATGGAAGTAACTCAGCCCTGAACTAGGTCCTCAGCTGGTGTGACTGGCGCAACTCCACCAGATCAGACCATGGTACATTGGTGCAAACACAGCCCTAAAATTTTCCCATTCTGCAGGTTTGTTGTGAAATTTGGATGAAGGCTACTTGCCCTTTCTGGGCACTCCTGCCATGCATTCAACTTCTATGAAATAAAAAGGAGATTCAAAGCTTCTAGAACCTCAAATACAATGAAATTAAATCAAAGACAGAGATATGACCCCAAGGAGGGCATCTCTTTCCATGTGAGGATGGTGTTTAGCTCAGCATGAGTAAAGAAAAAAAAGAACAAGAGAAAGGATGAGGGGGGAAAGATGGAATAAAGCAGTCATGATGGAGAGGATAGATGGTGGGCAAATTCAGAAGGAGGGAGGAGATGGAAACAAAAAAAAAAAAGAAGGGTGAAAGAGCAAGGCAGATTAAGAAATAGGAATCAGAGGTGGAGGAGAGGGAAGGGGAGGGATGGGCAGTGATAAAGCGAACAGGGTTAAAAATGAGTAAACAGAGAAGGCATGAAGAGAAGGGCTCAGGTTAAAGGAGCAATTGCCCTCTGGCAAACATACTGCAGCGTAAATGGAAACACATATGTCAACAAGGAGCGTCCTGAGATGTGCTGGAGAGGAAATAGCTTATGCAATGTGAGCTTCTGCTGGGAACCACCAAAGCCGCCTCCCTCCACTCCCCCACCACCTCCTTCTGGAGGTGCTGATGCCTCCACGTACAGCAAGACACTGTCAGAGAGGATCCCTGAACCCAGCCATGACTGCACCTCCACCCAGCACCACTGCTGGTGGGGGTAAGCTCATAGCTACCTCACAGCTACAGCTGCTACTCGACCTCACCCAGCTCAAAGCAGGCTGCATCACAGCTCCTCTCAACATATGTGACATTTTCACAGGTAGCTTCACACACTCTTGAACTCAAAATAGAGCTTCGGATATTGCTGATAAGCACAGACTTCATTTCACTGCCTGAATTGCATCAGTCAAGACCCAAGTCCCTCAGAAGCATCTTTTCCTGGAATCTAAACTCACGTAAACCATTTTTTTCCAGTTTCAGCCAGCCTTTTAAGTGACCCAACCATCCAGTTGTACCTTCAGATGTTTTCCAGAACATTCCTAGTACTTTTGGTCTTCTTTCTCCTTTAGGAGAGAGCTTAGGGAGGATGGCAGCAAGGTGACAATAAGAACTATGATCTCCTTCCATAGACAAGGGCAAAATCACATGATAAAGGAAAAGGATCCAGAAGAAAGCTATCTGCAGAGACTACCAACACTGCTGCCCAAGCCTTTGGGTAGTTGCTTGGGACCTTCTAACTGATTAGACATTTCTAGGTGGGGTGCCATACATTCAGGAAGACCTATTCCACATGTTGCTTATTAAACCAAAATCTCCAGATATACTGTGCATGTACAACAGGACTATGCTTCTTCATGGCATTGGACCTTAACTGTCCAGGGCTTCCAAGGGGCCCAAGATATGCCAAGAGAAGCATCCTGGGTGAAGAGTCTCTTTTTTCTATGCTAAGGATTTGGCCTTTTTGGCTAATGGGATTTGTGTATACTGATTTCTATGGCCAGTGGCACAGAGAGAAGTGAAATGACTTAGTATTTATTCTCAGATGCCTTTTCCACGCCCAGTAGCACATACCACAAGTCTAAGGTGCAGCTCAACCAAAAATGCATCTGGATCACCGTTCACCTTAGTGATTTCAGTGCAGCTACTTCTGCTCCTGCCTGAAAACAGCCCATGTCTACAGAAACACTTTTATCCCAGTATGAGTACAGCCATAAGCAGGGTGTTACACCTCCTTAAAGACCCAGTTGGGCTGCAGAGGTAATGTATTGGTATAGTCAATCTCTTAGACTACTACAAAGTTAATCTATGCACCATCAAGGTACTGACAGCAAATCTATTAGCTGTTAAGCATGTTTCTGTGAAGAAGCTGACACATGGTAACTTACACAGTGCTAAAATCCTCACAAGGACATGTTTAATACACAGCACATCGTGCGTTGTAGGAGGCTGTTCCCAACAGCCATTCATCTTTCTTCACTTCTGCTGTTGTGACTTCCCTTTGAAGTGTTAAGAAACACTTTTCAGATACCCTCCATCACTCTGTCAAGTACAGATCACTACATGTGTGACCAGGATCATTAATGCCTCTCTACAAAGACCTTTTGTCTATTAAAAAATAATCCTTTAAATGTGCACAAGCCAACTCTTTGCATTAAGTCATGCTTGAAGATGGCTCAGAGATGAAGGGCTTCGTATAGCTATAAACTCAGAAGACAGATGAAAGTTCAATCACGGACATTGAATCTTTTTGACATTTAAACATTTCTGCTCCAGAACACATGACAAACCTTCAAACAACCATGTTGTTTTATTTTTACAAGGACACCAATTAGCCTGTGTTGTTTAGATTGGTAATACTTGCAATGTGTAAACTTTCTTAGCACATGGCAAGTGAAAACAAATAACCTCTATCAGATATGCATTTTCGATGTCAAAAGGGCAAAGGAAAATTAAGTGGCATTTCTGTAATAAACTGCCTCTAGACTTCCTTTCCAGAATCTGGAGAAACATTCAAAGGTAGAAGCAGAAATGTACACGCTGACCTGAAAATAATTCTCCAGTGGGTACTTTCTCCAAGCAAGTAGTGTTGTTATAGTTATGATGGTCTGAAAATAGAGGGACGAGGTTCCTAGACAATAACCTTTTCCTGGATCAGCTGATACAGCTAAAGAAAACAAGACTTGGGCAGAGTTTTCTAAATTCTGTTCACGTGAAGGACATCTATTCCTTGTGCAGCTTTGATGCCAACTATTGTAGCTCTCCAATCACCAAAGTTTTCCAGCAGTTTTCTCTTGCTTCTCTCTGCACTACCAACTGCCCAAGCACTCCTGAGAGGGAAGTCCAGATGTTCAGGAAACCTGGGTCCGATTCCCTTTTGCCACAAGCGCTTCCTAAGGCTTTAGGAAAGTTATGTAAATCCCCAAACATCCATTCCTCCATCACCTCTACAGCAGGCTAAGTGCCCTCTTACCCAGGGGGAGCAGGAATTGTTCTGGATGGGGCTTTGATCAACCTGCTCTAGTGGGAGGTGTCCCTGCCCATGGCATGGGGGCTGCAACTAGACTATCTTTAAGTTCCCTTCCAACTCAAACCATTCTATGATATCAGCTCCCTGAGGTACTCTTTGGTTTCAGGTGCAGATGCCTCACCAGGCTGCTGAGGGAGCCAGAGGAGAGGAACAGAAAAGACACCAGGAGGTAGAGTAGGTCACAATCCCTACAGGTTTATGTGATTTTTATCTCACCCCTGAAGTTTCATCCTACTGCTCTGGAAATCATTGATTGATTTAAATACATTGCTGCACCGATATGCAAGCATGCATCTCCTTCCTGCACCACAATATACCCAACGAAAGAATTTCCTTTTAAATTAGAGAGAATAATCCAATTATTCAGGAAAAGACCAGCATTACTGGATTTTAAGGCGATATAACAGAAACTTCTACGAAAGGGGAGCTAGAAAGCAGGGCAAGCTACTGAATGACACAGGAGTCTAATAGTCACGAGCAATCTACACAGGTCATTTTTAAGTAGCCCATTTTCTGAGCACAAGACACTGGTCTCATTTCAGAAAATGTAAATGTGTTGTGCTAAAGAACTGTTTCAAAGACAGATGCAGAGAGCTGTTTGTTCAGTGTCCTTAATCCAAACAAACAGTTGCACACTCTTACCTAGGACATAAGTCTCTCATCTTACCAGTCTGGCCAAGAAAAATATTTTCCTAGCTAGTTTGTTATGAAAATGTTTGAATAAAAGAAGCAACATCAATAACTTATGTAAAAACTTCAACCTCTAATCAGCTGAGCTTTAATAAGGTTTGAGATAACAGCACATGCATTTTGCCAAGAGTATAAAATAATCATAAAATATTATAATTGATGTGCTGTTCTGGTTTATTACATCTCACAAACTAGACAGTTGATTACATGGAAGAAAACAATTTGGACTTTGTGTCAACATATTGTAGTAATTAATAGGCATTATTTGGATTTGGGGAATTTCAGTGAGGGTTTTTGTTTGTTGCAGGGCAGGGGGGTGGAGGGGGGAGGCTGGTGTTGGTTTGGGGGGATTTTGTTATTTTAACAGCCTGTACAAATTTGGCCAAAGACTCAAATCTCTCTGAAATCAAATGAAACTATTTATGGCACAAAGATTTGGCCCGTAGTATTTTGAAAGAGGTGGAGATGGCAGAGCTTAATTCCTGCTCAAATTAAACCCTCAAAATAGAGAAGGGGGAAAAAAAAAAAGCCCTGAACTGCAAATAAACCCTTGACAATAAGTTACTCCACGTTGTTTCCTTTTTGGAAGGTAGTGAGCTGCAAATAATTGCTAATAAAAGGTTCACTGTGTTTGGTGAATACAAATCTTTATTTAGTGGCTGCAGAGCAAGTCTTTTTCTTGCTCTCTTGACAGTTTAACTACACGCCAACAATATTTGCTTAAAGTCTTTGGCTCCATTAATCTCAAACCCTGCTACACCGATTGCCAAAGCTGATGACAAACCCCAGTTAGCTTGGATCATCTACTTGTCCATGACAGTATTTTTCCCATGACATTAAAAGGATGTTTTTTCCCCCCAAAGAGGGCACAAGTCTACAGATTCTCCAGAAGGTTTGAAAGGATAAATCTATGGCTTAAGGTGACTGATAGAGATAGCTGGGGACTACATGGAAACAAGGAGGAGGAAGAATACCCTTGCACTCTAATTGGCTTTTTTGTTTGCTCACAGTTGCTTCTAATATGGACAGATCTCCATAAGAAAACACAAAATTAGCACCTGTTAGGACAACTTAACCTTCAGGGAGAAAAGCAAACATCCTTGGCTTGTCAAGATTTTGAAACAAAGGTTACAAAGGAGGTGATTTTATTTCTGGATTGTTTTAACCCCTTCTTGTAAGATGCTAATTAACAAAGGTCCACCACTGATTATTAGCGACTCTCTTCTGAAATACAGTACATGAAGCAGCACCATAATATGTGGGACTAATTAACAACATCTTCATACCCTGAGCATCAAATGAGGAAAATAGGTGCACCTTAAAATTATTATCAAGGGAAACTGAGGCACGGTAAGAAAAATAACCACTTCTCCTCTGCCCCCTCGTGACTGGCAAAGTTAAAAAGAGGCATTCAGCAGTTGTCCCCATTATGAGTCCTACAACTTAATAGAGAAGAACTTGAAAGCACCACTGCTTTAGCTATTTTTACAGTCACCCTCACTCAAATGGCTGATGGGAGGCAAATGGGCCTGGTTCATTAATGTTTTGGCAGCCTGAGTTACAGGGAATTGGAACAGATGCCTTGGCCTTGTCATTCAAGGTAACCCTGCCATTTAAACCCTTGGGTAATCCATGCAAGCTCTGCCATAGAGAAGCTCGCTTTCCTGCTCCCTACATCTTCAGCTGTCAGCCTGGTCTGGAAGGTCCCATTTATCATGGACAGACTCTTCTTGCGTCCAGTTTGGATTTTCATGTGACTGTAATAACATCATTTGCTCCCAAGCCAAGACCAGCCTTTCTCTGAACTCTCTCAGACACCCAGACTCCCATGGTATGAGAGAACATGGCCATGTTCTCTTTTCAAGCCGTGGTGGGAAGTGGGATGTGGGCACCTGCAATACCCTTCCTCCAGCCCAGCCAAGCAAGAGCAAGACCACCAGGAAGATGACCGTTCTCCTCTCCCCACCACACAGCTAGACCTTCCAAGGAGGCACAATGATGTTTTGTGCCCACTTGCTTTGCTGAGTAACACAGAGCTCAGCTGCCTCTCCAGACAGGAACAGCATCCAGCAACGACCTCTCACTTTCTTCTTGCTTGAGAAAAAAAACTTCTTAGAGCCAGAACATTTAAAGCAACCCCATCAACTAAAAAAATCAGTTCTGGGTCCTTTTCTCTGACTCATCAGCAGGTGTTTTGGTCGAAACCACAGCTGCTTTGCCCAAGTAACCGTGTCACCCCTCCCAGAAGGCTGCTTCTACAGGCAGATGCCAAAATGCTGAATTTGGTGGGAAACACAAGAGATCTAATGGAAAAGCTGAGAAAGAAAACAGAAGTGCTTCCAAGTGAAAGCTGTGGTATTCAGCCGTGGCTCTGGACAATGCAAGCAGGGTATGTATTATGTATACCTGGCTAACAATAGCATCACCTCCATCACCCTGCCCGTGGCTCGTTCTTGATAGATAATGACTTGATTAAGCTAAGGGCTTCAGTGTAATGATTCATATGTGAAAGCATAAAGCTTGCGCAGGACTCTGCAGGACAGCGACCTCAGCAAGTAAATTGAAGTGAAGTGATTGTAAATGAGCTAACGTCTTTCACTTAACACTGCCTCCTGTTACTCTCCAACAGAGGCACCAACCTCTCTCTCACTGGAATCTTCCACTTCTCTGTCAAAACCACAAGCATCTCCCAATTTTTCTACACTTTAACCCCGGAGGGGTTCACACTGTAGCTAACAGCCTCCGAGAGGACCGTAATAAAAACTGAGTGAGTCTTTGTTCTATATTGCAGATTAAAGAGAACAATC
Source organism: Tringa tobata (assembly GCA_033628505.1). Taxonomy (NCBI): domain Eukaryota; kingdom Metazoa; phylum Chordata; class Aves; order Charadriiformes; family Scolopacidae; genus Tringa; species Tringa tobata. The sequence goes on from JAHREE010000097.1 coordinate 3,706,189, forward strand.
CGCAGTACAAATGTAAAATAGCTTTCCCGAGTTTTCTTTCCTCTTTCCTCCCCATCTTTTTGAATAATCGGTATCTGCATGTGAAGGTTCAATGTCACCAAACATGAGGCTTGTGTACAAAAGCACAAGATCCTTGACTAAAGCACAGCATACTTAACAGCTCAAAAGCAATTGTTGTAAAACTTCATGGAATTGTGCCTGGCAATTGTATTTTATTGTCGTTTGTACAGGGAAGCTTCAGCATTTTCTGGGCTTTTTTTTTTTTTTTTTTTACCTTGGGCAAGTGGTGGATATTTGATGAAGAAACTCGAGCTCAGGGGTTCATGGCCGTATTTACTGTTTTCTCCAGAATGTACATATTTTATACAAAATACAACCCAGGTGTTTGCAAGAGAAACACTTTCCATTTATTCAGGTAAGAATATAGCCCAAGGTCATATAAAAGCTTGTCACTGAAGTTTGCACTGACTGCGGCGCAATAAATAAAGGTCCAGTTTGACACAACATTGAATATTTTTGTGCTCTGTACCAGGCTGAACCCAAAAATCTTTACAAGAGAAAAGGTAGGAAGGAAAAAAAAAAGAGCCCTGAGGCCACAGATCCCCTGGGATTCAATAAACCTAGACCCTGCTCCTTCCACAAGGAGAATTTAAATTTTCAATCCTCTTCATCTAAGAAAAGGTCCTTAACCACCATGCTACTACCCCTCCTGCTGCCTCTCCAATGCAGGCACAGAGATTTCTTGCCAGGTGGGTGAATTATACGCTTATCTCACCTTCACCCCCTTCTTTCCAAGGGTCCTTTCAATAGAAACATACAGGGAAGGGGACAAACAAAAGACCACAAGCCTTAAAAGCCTTGATGTAGCAGCGCTAGGAGATGAGGGGAAGGGCTGTGTTCCCTCTGGTAAATGATTTGGGGAAGGAAGGGAAAGCAGGACACCAGCAGGGCTTGTGGGTCCCATCCTCCAGCACCAGTACACACTGGGCACACGTGTGATGGGCAGGGGCAGAGCAGCAGGTCTCACCGCTGTAACAAGCCCAGTGCTCACCAAGGGATGTCCTTCAGCCCTTTGCCAGCACACCACCAGGTGAGGAGGTGCGATCTTGGCCACCACATCCATCTCAGCAGGATGAAACACTGCTCCGGCAGCAACAGGCAGCAAGGAAACACCTCCACAGCCCGGGACACTGTGCATTGCCCTGCCAGAGGCAAAAAACAAGGATGCAGGGACAGGTGGCTGAAGCTCTGCAGGCCAAGGGGAGAAGGAGTCCCAGGAAAGCAGGAGTTTTGCTTTCCAGATGGAGTCGAGCACATCTGGGGAGGCAGCACCTCGCAGCAGAGGGGCTTTTCCCCCCCGGAGCTGGAGCGCTACGGAAGTGACACCCTGGAAAGCACGCTGCACGCATCTTCTTGCCTCTCTGCTGAATACGCTTGGAAGCATATGGCACGTCCACAAACGGCAGTTTTAAATAAGTTTGGTTTTTGTTTTTGTTTTTTTTTAATGCTGGGATCCTTATCTGGACACCAGCTGTTTGTGCACATGAGGGTTTAAAACAGTCTTTCTGGCACTGGGAGCAACAATGCAGTTGTTGCCTTAGAAGGAAGAACATATACGTGTAAGTGGCCAGCTAAAGTAGACAAATGAAAAGATGTAGATAAAGTGAAACATATGACTAGAAAGTATTTCTACCTACCAAGCAATGACTGCAAGCTGGGACTGCCACATCTCTGGGTTGTCCTCTAAACGTTCCTTTTTTCCCCCCCTCCTAGAAATGGTCATGCTGACCCAATATCACATCACGAGAAATCTCAGAACATCCCTCAGCCTGAGGAGATAAGTGAATTTTATTTCCTCTCCAGTGCATACACGCTAATCAATATGATCTATGTGCATGAGTTCTGTGCACCATAAATCCTGCCTGGCCGGTACCTGTCAGACATACTATACATATGGGTATTTCCGTACAGGATTTTCTGCATGGAGGGAAACCTTAGTAATCACTAAGGCACGGCCACACAGCTGGAAAGGATCTCAAGGCATCCAGTCCCCTCTACAGCAGTGTCCCTACCTTCTCTCCCTCCTTACCCCCAAGCCCTCTCATGGTTAGGTTTAAAAAAAAAATTAAAATAAAACCACAAAAAAATGCAAAAAAACTGCAATGACCCACCACACCAAAATTTCTTCCAGCTTTTACAATGAGGCAGCAAAAGAGACACAATGAGAGACTTATCCTAAATTTCTAGGGGCGTCCGTGGGAACAATGATCCCTGGTGTCTACCACCACGCTCAGGTCACTCCCATCTCCTTGCACCCCATGGCCTCTCCCCAACCAGCAAATAACTCACCAGCCTGGGAGGGCTCCAGCTGCAATGTCCAGGGTGAGCACGTGCATATGAAGACATATAAACACACATTTTTATAGATATATGTACACACACACATATATAAAAATCACAAAGACTTTAGGGGGAAGGAGGAAGAGGGAAATCCCTCCTTTCATCTGGACCTAAATGGGAAGACCTGGGTTGCACTGGAAGTGAGATTTCAGAAACGCATGGAATGAATGGTCTGCTTTGTCTCCGCAGCTTTGATATATCAGTTCCTTCAGTGACAGACTTGTTAATCTTTCCAATGTTGCTTTTTCAAAAAAGACAAACACAGTGGATAAATGCGAAGGGCCAACCACATCCCCTCCCATAGGAAGTCTCGCCACATGGGCAATTCTTCCAAGTAAAGAAAACAGCCCACTTTATTTACAGGGTAAATCATTTTGACTTATCTTGCCGGGGTTTGCTCATAGCAAACTGACAGTTTCCCCCTGTTGCACAGTAAATGGCTGACGGGGAAAATGTTTTCCTTCCCACCATGTAGAAACAACCAGCCAGAAGGGAGGAGGGGTCGGGGACTTCATTTTTCTAATACTCCATTAATGTTCTCCTAGCTGACAATCACTGCAAAGGCCTGAACTCACCACTCCAGGCAGCTCGAGCAAGAAACCTGAATCTCTACAGGGATTTTTAGCTAAGTACATTGACTCAAGTTAGAACTTTTGGTCTTAAAGGGTAAGGTAACCATTAAAATGATTTCCAAGTAAGTGCCATTACGCTAGGAAACAAAAAAAAAAAACAACAAACCCACACAACCCAACCTAAAGTTTCTCCTTTTTTCAACTGTTTAAATCCTTGCCCTCAAAAAATGATAGTATCTTTGTCACCTACAATGTCAGGACAGCAGGGTTAAGAACTTTTTAAAGATGTAGTATTCCTAGAGGATTCATTACTTTATTTTTCTTTTTATATGCATTTTTTTTCCATGATAATCCACTGATCCATCTGCTGTCACATTTGTTGGTTGGTTGGGTTTTTTCTCAAATGTACAGCCTGAATACAAAACCAAATCTGGATCCCATGCAAATTGCTATTTTCTTGCAGACGCAAGATTGCAGCTCAGGGGTGTAATCAGGGCCAATCTTTCTTTTATGGAAATCGGTGAGATCTTAGGACACCACCTTCAAAAAAAAGTCAGCCCACTTCACCAGCTCTGATCCAAGTTACAGCAGTAGCTCCCCTGGCTTTTTAAATCCAGACAGCTCTCCAAGAACATTTTTCCCTGTGCCACCTCATAAGGCAAAACACAAACGTTACAAAGACCAAAAAACCTGTGGGGAGATTTGGATTTCTTGCCATGCCAGGAGAGATGCTGAGGAAGTACTGAAGTGCTGAAGGTGTGCTCGTCGGGAAGGACAGGATGAGTTAGGCAGGTCAGAGCGGTGCTCGGGTGGGTTTGACTTGGGATGGAAAGAGAAGAGCATTTCTCCTCCTACAACTGCACCATCGCATCGGTATAAGCCACTCCACACGGACTTTGTTAATGATTCTAGTCAGCTAAATTGGGATGAACCTCAAGTGAAAAAAGGCAGTCTTGCTGATTTCAACAGTGATTGCAAGAGGATGCAAGTACACGTGCTTAAGTGTTTTCCACAATAGCGAGCTAAATAAACCACCCAAGATGCCAGTCGACACACGAATAACATGGAGAAATCCACCAAGACTTTTAGATGCCCTACACACCTCACAAAAAGAGCAAGAGTGGAATTGTATAATCTTAGCGCAGCAGGTTAAGAAATGTGCATGTTTCACATCCCCAATAATATCTTATTTAGGAGCGACATCAATCAAGGCTAGACCTCAGGCAAAATCCATGTAATTGCAATGATTTATACCTTTTGACACTCGGGTCTGCTGACACTGGAAAGACAATGTGCATCGGCGCTTGCTGCAAATATCCACTAACACATTTTTCTGGGTTTGGGGAGGGAGGGGGTTTAAAAATATGAAAACATATGTTCTGATTTATAAACTGCAGGTCAAACATGCAGGTGTTAATGGCTTTTTCCCTGAGATTTTCAACTCCAGCCAGACCTGTGTATGAACGACCAATTAAAAAATAGAAAATAGCACAGCATAATGGTGTTCCCATCATCTCATAGTAACAAAATAGCACAGCAAAATTAGAAACACAGACCTTTCCACCAGGACTCAACCTCCAGGTAAGAAAACAACTTGGGATCCTGCTTGAATCCAACGAATGCTTCTGCTTTGACCTTAAATGGTGTGATTTACAGTAATAATAAATATTTTAAGGACCTTTCCAATTTAAATGGCTAAAAGTTGAAAGTTTTCACTAGTATAGTTAGTTGAATGATTAAAAGTAACTATAACCCTGTTGGTACTAATGAAGGCTGCACAAAGGTTCAGATTGCCTAATAGGTACATTTTTCCTTGTTGGTGTTTCTCCTTCGTTGTTCTGATATTCCCTTTGGGTCCCATCTGCACAGGTAAATTTATGATCTCAAGGATTATCCTGAAATATGGGCTCTATCTACACTGGGCTAAAAGCCCAGGCAGGAAAATACAGGCATATCATGAGTTCTGGTGTGGTTCAGCTGTCCCCATGGCCCAGTTAGGAGCATCATGCCGCCCAATGAAGATGTAGGTTAGGACTTCACCTGTGCTTGCTCTGCTAGCCTACGTGACACAAGAAGATCAGCCCAGGGCCAGGAGTCTGATTTTCATCTGTGGTCCCATGAAACACAGCAAAACACCGTGGGTGTTTTCTAAGCTACAGCCAGAGAAAGACGGTGCCAAATGGACAGCTCAAGCACTCCATTCTTAGGGTGAAGCTAGTTTTGAAGGACTGAGCTGCTCCCTAGAGGGTTTTGGTTTGCTGTCTAGAGAGAAAACCCAAGCTATCCCAACTGCGATGCCACAGCAACATGCTTGTATGGGTAAAATCCTGGGGTTTAGGCCTCCGTGTCCAGTTTTCTGCACGCAACATTCTGCATGGGAAGGTCCAGCGTCCCTGAGGTCGCATGTCAATCTGTGTCTGCTTCAGGTCAATGCTGCCCTGCTTATGGGTCCACAACACACCAGAAGACAATACTTGCAGAGATGCAAAAGAACCATAGAAGCACAGATGTGTTTGCTGAAAAGGGCACCTGGAGATCGCCCAGCAGGATTATTGCCAAGCCCAGAGCAGGTCAGCCACTAGCTAAAGCCTCCAGGGGTGGTGATCCTGCAGCCTTCCTGAGTACCTGCTCCAGCAAAGCATCTTATCAGAAAAACTGATAAGAAGAGATCAACGCATCCAGATGTGCAAGGTACAAATGAACATTTGAAAATTACCCCGATTTTCCACTGCAGCAGGTGGCTCACATCACACAAACACACACAGCTACACAACCCTCTGATACTTATTGCTGTTGTGGTTTTTTTTTTTTCTTTAGGGCTGGTTAGTCCTTTGGTTTACACAGGCTGAGAAACACTGCCCAAAACTGCCTGAAAAAAGTCCATACGCCATTTCTTCCTGTTTTCAAGAGTATTTTCCCATCAGGTAACATAACTTATAATTAAGAGAAAGATTTGTGAAGACGGCAGGTCAATATTGCCTTGAGACCACAGAATTGTTGAAAGTTATTGTTTTAATGGGGATTCAAAGTGGTTTTGCATCATTATATCAATATATAAATCAGCTACACATTTTAAAAAAAATTTAGCTGGCCACATAATTCGCAGCAAGTCTAGCTTCTAGAAACAGCGTCAGGAAGAAAACACCATCATTTTCAATCCCAGTAAAAACATGGTATATGTGGTAGAAACTATAACCAAAGAAAGCTAGAGAACATCCTTTAAAAACATTCCAAACATCTTTCTTCTTCGTGCCATTAGAGACGATTTTTTTTCTATTTCTTGTGAGGCACTCTGCTGTTTTTCCTTATAATTCCTCAGGGACTAGTGACCTCATGAAGAAAAACAACCAGGACAGAATTAGCCTTTATTTATATATTAATAGTTTTACCTCCAGCAGTAGCAGATACAATTTTGAGTCAAAAATCATAATTTGTGAGTGTTTGGATAGCAGCTCTCCTGCAAAGTTGTGGTAGCAGGAATTGCCGGGGAAGGCTGCGTTGCGGTTGCCAATCACTGCATTTATTAGCGATTGGATCCGAAAATTAAGCGCGTGCTCCAAAACCGACGGAAGCCAGGAAGATCCCTTGCATTCCCTGTATTTTATATCAAACCTTAAACATAGAGTAGAGTCACGGCACAGCGGGAAGCACTGACAGGGAAACGCAAGACAGCAAACCTCTTCCAACGTAAGCTCTCTCAGCAGTATTAGCTAACGGGGCGGTGCTGGAGGTTTTGTGGAGGACTTGAATGTCCAAAAGCTCCCCTCCCCACCACTGTGGTCCCCCTGGCCAGGGTCAGTTTAGCAGGTGACTGATCCTTGTCCTCACCCTGGCTGGTGAGAGGTCCGGTCCCTCTGCCTCCCTCCCTGCCCGAAACACCCCTTGTGGGGCTGGGAGAGGGAGCCTCCACCCCGAGGGCCAGCGAGGCGGTGAAAAACGATACGAACCGAACAGCAAAATCAATATTTGGTCAGGCCGAGGGGGGACTATCGATTCTTTTCTCATGATATCCATGTCTCCTGCACTTCCTGCTTCTCCGGGGCACTGGAAACCCAAGTCCCTCCTAGACCAAGGGTGGCCATGCTTTGACTCTGCAACATCTGTACCTCACAAGAAGTTCACGTGTGGTCTCCCGGGCCGATGCTTGTCCACTTGAGTGGCAGCAGGGATCTGCTGGCACAAGGGCTACCGGGTAAGCCAGGAGGAAGTGAGACAGTAGGAGACACTGAGGGCAATGACTTTGGGTCAATGCAGGGGAGCACCACATGGAGATGCTGCCAGCTCCCACCTCTGCCGTCTTCCTCATGGCCTTAAGGTTTTAGCCTCTAACTTTTCATTTAATCCCCCACACCCATTTTCTCTAATATTTCTTGTTGTCTCTCTCTTTGGCCCAAAAGTCTTACATCCTGGATAGAGACAGCCACCGGACCCACATAACTAGGGGGTCCAGGAATTCTTCCCAATCCTTGCATCAAGGAACAGTGCCTAGGCACATCCCAGCCCTATGTCTGGGGACCCTCATCCTAATTCCAACAGCCCTCATCCTAGCTCCAGATTTCAACAGGGTATGGGAACCAAGAGATGAGCAGCAGCATTCACCACAGGTAACAAACACAGCCAAGACCTTGTTCTCCTATAAAGCTGATGAACGCTTTCTTCCAGTTTCTCCCAGCTCCTCCACCACTGAGGACCTTCTCACAGGTAGCCATGGACAGTACATCATCAGAGCCAGCACTGGGAACAGCAGGTCAAGAGGGAAATAAAGTCACGCCAGTGTGTCACTAACCACAGTCAGTTTAGCACCTCAAAATTCAGCAATTCATTTACAGAAAAGTTACTACCTTGAGACTCTTCCTTGGAAAAAGCTAGGGTCTCCCTAAAAGTTACCCTAGATAAAGAGGGGTTCACCAAACCACACGCTGTGCTGCTTGGTGCCTCCATTACAATAGTTTTGAATAACTCTGGAAAGCACCCGTGAATACAAGGATAAGAAGAGCATGGGAAAGGTTTCCTCCTTTCTCATCAAAACATTTTGCTCCCAGGTTTAAAAGCAATGCTGCTCGCAGTAGAAAAGGCTGCTTTTAGCCAAGGCTTACAGAAACCTGCCAGATGCCTTGAACTCCAGGATGGAGAGCAACCAGTGAAACTTGCCTGGGCAAGAGGCCATTTTCTCTGGAGCAAGAACGAGGCAGTGAAACAGCTCTCCACGCAAATACCTGCCTGGCACCCAATAAACCCAACCCATGCTGAAGAGCCACGTGTACACATCGCAACAACTCCAACAAGCAAAACACTGCAGTGCACGAGTTGTCCTCTCCAGGGAGTACACAGGAGTTCACCCAGAGTTTGAGCCCACAAGATAACCAGACCTCCTCAGCCACCCACTGACGCCTGACCTGGTTCACACTGGGAATACTGAAAACTCTCAAATCCTGCTCTTCCACACGGTCTAGATACAGAAGGAAAGGACCCAGCTGGAGCTGGCTTTTGCCTTGCAACATCTCCAAAGGCATCCCCAGCCTTTGCAGGCTCTTGGACTCTCTTACTGTTCTGCCTTCAGTCAGAAGGACCTGATGGAGACAGAAGTGGGCCTGAACTCAGCCCTACTAATGCACAAGACACAGGCACAGAAAAGCAAAGGACATCACATTGGGCAGAACAGTGCATCCAGGCAAACATGAGCACAGCAGCAAGAGACTTGCCTAGGAAAAGCACAGCCACGACGTGACCAGGGTTAGGGACATCACCAAGAGCACCAGGTGGCACTCAGATGCTACGGTGCCAGGGAGACAACGGAGAGACGCCGCGCTCAGCTCTAACCTCCAAAAGCCTACCCTGAAATGAAATCAGATCAGCAGGCACCTGAACGAGGGCAGCTCCCACCACTGCTCGCACGAACACAAACAAACCACTGCTGCGAGTGTCCTTTGCGGGTTGCATATGGCCAAAACTGCCTTGCAAGGGTTGGGGAGAGTCTATAGAGAGAGCACTCAGCCCTCAAAAAGACAAATATACAACAGAGCTGTCTAGGTGGTGGCTGCCCCTGTTAAACTTCATGGAAAAACACAACTTGTGCAAACCAAATTCCCTCGCTAACCTCTTCCCCTTGATGAAATATTAAACAAAAATAACTTCTCTTTTTATCTTTGAGCCAGTGGGACAAATTCATCATTAAAGGAACTTCACTGAAGTCAACAGGGATATAGCTGAGATGAAGAAATGAATTTGACCTATTGCGTTTTGTGTCCTTATGTTCTAACTAATAACTAAATTGCACAGACTTTTAATCAACGGAATTTGAAAACCTGGCCAAAGTGGCTTGCCTTCTTCCCCCCAGCGTTGCTATCTGTACTCTCATACTGCTTTCTCTTTACGCAGCTTTGGAAAAAGGTTATTTTCAGTCAATTTAATCACGTAATTTTTTCATGAGTATATGGTCAAATTCTTAACATAGAATTTTTGCTCCCAAAGCAGAAACTAATAAATTAAAAAGAAGCTTTTCTATTTAACAGATTTTAAATGTTACCAATTCTCACAAAAATAAAAAAAAATTCGTGGCAGTTTTAGGCACATGCACATTTGTTAAAATTACTCCAAGCCAGAGGACGCCCAGTCTGATCCAAGGATCTCCCTGGAAGACGCACGGAATGAAGCAAAACAAAGCTGTGGCACACAAGGAGAGCCAAAACGCCGCGTCTCGGCCCGCCGATGGCTCTTCCCAGGGAGCCGGGACACACGCTTCTCCTCGGGCAGAGCACAAGGGATTCGGAGAAAGGAAGAGTCGCCGGCAGAGGAAGGGGAAGATGATGAAATATAGAAGCTACCGAAGCCGGTGTTAGGTGGAAGATGCCTTCTGTGCCTCGTGTTCTATTGCCTGCCGGTCGATTACGGCGCAGCCTGTATAAACACATCATGCGTGCTCTGACAGGGAGTCGGGGTGAAGCAGGGTGTCAGGGTAAAACAGAGGATAATAAAATCACTTTAGATTTATTTCTCTAAATTGGAAACTTCATGCTTACACCTGACTAAATCATCAGCCTGAAACTTTAGCTCGACTCCCACAGAAAAAGTATGAAACCTTACCCCATCTTTGTTTAACAAAGGCCAATCAAGCTCGCCTAATGAATTCTGCAGATGTAGGCGACGGGACGCGTTTGGCCCATTTTAATTCTGTGGGGCTTCATCAGCCCTGTCTCCCACAAACCCATCTTACTCTTTAAGCGACCGAAGAGGTTTGGGCACTCTTGAAGCCAGGCTGCCCCGCGGGCAGAGGGGACACGTGAGCGTGTTATTGGGGCATTAGCCACGGCCTTCATAAATTCTGACAAATCTTAAGGAAAGCATCGCAGGTGGCCGGCGGCAGGGTCCAGAGGATGGCAGAGCTCACCCCTGCTCCTGCCCAGCCCGGCAGAAGCAGGGCACCACAGCCACCACCGTCCCACCACCAGCGAGTCTCCCCGCTCGCAAAGTGCAAAAGGACCTTTTTTTTTTTTTAAATTAAAAAAAAAAAATCCAGCATAAGGAGCTGGTTAAAAAACAATAAATCAGTGGTGAAATGTGGATAACAACCTTCTCTGTAAAATCAACATGGATTGTGTTCCTGCAGAGAGCCGTCTGACAGGCTGGTTGAAGCCTGACTGCTTGCAGCCAGATTTTTTTTTTTTCTTTTTTTCCCTTTTTTTTTTTTTTCCACAAGCTGGAGGAGTATCTTGGATCAGGGGGAGGCGAGGAGGTCTCTTCCTTTTGTACATGGTTCTGCTGTGTTAGAAAATCAATAAGCAAGGTCCTGACCCCAGCATAACTTCAGACATCACTCACAACTCCTTTGAATCTCTTCCCCCACAGAAACCCAGTTTTCTTTTTAATGGCACACACCAGAGGGGAGTGCTGGCAGGGACGGGAGGTCTTGCTTCAAGATGTGGGCAAAACCCATCTGCACCCATCTTTCCTGGCAGGTAGAAATCAAATTAGAAGAGGAACGTACCCAGGGAGGGTGAGGGGAATGGGGTTAGCTGAGGTAGAGCACAGCGCAGCAGGAAATGCCAAAAAAGAAACCATATGGAGCGTGGAGGTGCTATGGATTAATATACGAGTTCCCACTATTTTATTTTTATATATATATTTTTTTTCTTTTCTCAGAGGGCATCAAAAATAAAACACACATTCTTTTTCTCCCTACTTCTTTTAGCACTGGGCTATTTTCTGTTAAATCCCCTTTTTAAAAAAAAAAAAAAAGAAAACAAAAACACAAAACAGCAAAACAAAACCACGCTTTGCCACACGTTTTCCCTCCAGCCGACTCCTCAGGCTGGCTAAATTGGGTGATTAAAATATAGGAAGGCCTCCAGATTCCCCTCAGGACTGTTTTTAATATCTGTAAAACTGCCACTTTGTCTTGCCAAGGTAAACACCATCGCATGCAGTTCAAAGGTGAGCAAGCCTAAATGTTTCCCTTCGCCTGAAAGGAATCTGCCTTGGGACCCCGCGGGCCGTGCCGGAGGGGGACGCGGCCGAGCCCGGACCACGGCGCGGTGGCCGGAGAGGCATCTGTGTACACAACGCTAACTTCTCCCACACAAATACTAAAAATTTCTCATTAAAAATTATTGCTGTGTCAACATGTGAGGCCGCTCAGCCCCCAATCTGGAAAAGACGTTCTGTTTTTTTCTTGCCTTTGCTGGGAAAGCGGCGGCGGCAGCGGGGAAGGAGGGGGGGAGAGGGATGGGACGTGAGACCGGAGTCATCTGCTGCTGACTTTGGATCTCTTCTTTCTCCCTTGTCACTCAAGTCGAGATTTCCAACTGTTCCACTTCATCTATTTTAGTTACTTGCTACCCAGATTTTTTTTCCCCCCCTTCTCCTCCTTCGCTCCCTATCGCTGAGCTTTAGATTTCCCTCACATGGCCCCGGCGCTTGGCGTTACTTTAAATGGAAATGCAATTTTAAGCCATCTCTTTTGTCGTAGGGGCCGCCGTGCCTTCAGAGCACCAGATTTCCTCTTATCTACACCCCATCTACACAGATGCAGCCGTAAATCTGAACTCGCTCTGCCCGTGCGTGGTCTCTTCCACGGGTGGCCAGGAATTCGCAGCAAAACAGCAGAGGGACCACGTATTTGCAGCAGGGCCAGGGAGACAAAACGTGCATCGAAGCCCCATCAATTCAGGCTCTTAAAACCACAGCAGCCATCCCTGCTCGAAGTGTCCACCCCAGGGGAGGGCTGGGTGGCCAGTGGCTCCCGATGCCCCGCTCTCCAACGCCAGGCCGTGGATGCATACGGGCTTGTGCCGAGACGACATGAAATACAGCGGCGTGCAATTAACCTGATGTAATGCTATATATCAATAAGTTACAAAAAAAAAAAAAAACAACAACTTGCTTTGAGGTCAGGCACCCACACACACAACTCAAACAGTGGAGACCTAATCCAAATTTATTGGATTTGCAACAGCTGGACTTATGCCTCTAATACCTTTTAAGTGCCTCTTTTAACGGTGAACTGAGTGTGTCTTTCATTAAGGTGGAGTTGAAAGTATGTTAAGTTCATAAGCATGAAAATAGCCATTTAGTTCTCTTGGAGATTAATTCTGCCTTCTAGTTTACTCTCACCGAACACCATTAATGGCTGGGCTTTGGTCTTTAGTGTCCCATTTGCATAAGCTCTGTTTATTATAGGGCCTCTCGATAATGTGAAAGTATTAAAATATTTCTTTCCCAAAATATAGAGGCATTAATCTTGGAATCCTCCTAATGTCCTTAATTTGCCATCAAATCCCACAACAGGAACAAATGGGCTTTCTAATCAGCAATCTTTTCTCGCTTATAGGCCCTGATCCAACAAGCTTTTAAGCAAACAATTTACTTTAAGCAATGAGTAGTCGTACTGGAACCAATGGAACAGCTCGTGTGTTGTGATGGATTGGGGCCATAGAAAATTGCCTTGATGAAAATGTCAATGCTCCCAAGAGCTGGTGAAAATATATTTTTATTATAAACACACAGAGGAACTGTTTTGATCTGAACATTATGGGGAACAAGCTTTGAACCAATGCTTTTTCACGGTCAGACCTAAACAGAAACTGAACACCGCCAGGTTGGATGACAGTTTAAAAAGGCAGCCCAGAGCCAGATTGATGTTTGTATATAATGAAATTTAGTATTGATGTGATATGGACACTGTCCAGCCTCTCCGACTTGTTAGGGCGATGTACAGAAAATGTGGAGGAGATAAAAATCAAAGGCACACAAGGAAAATAAGTCTCAACGCTAAGAGGAAACATTGTTTTGAAGAGCTATTTTGCTGCAAACGTTTTGAAGATAAGCTGTGGCCAGATGTAAACTACAGAAGTGACGATAACGTCTGAGCACCATGCACAGACATCTATCAGGCTTGAGTTTAAGTCAGGAAATCAAAGCTGGGCCACTCACCAGACGTGAGTTAATACCTGGACATGAGTTCACAGAGCCTTCAAAAAAATGCCCGCTTTGTCCCTATACCAATACGTGCCCATGGGCACCAGGCAGCATGTGGCCAGGGACTTTTGGGCAGCATCTCCGTCTCCCCTGCCCACAGGTGATCTCAGGTAGGACCGCTATGTAGCGGGGTACAAACCATTACAAGAACAGACATTGCATGGCAGCACATGGGACTGCCAGGTAAGAAGTGATAACAGACAGCAAATAAACCCCAGAGACCGGCACAGTGTTAATCCCAAATTCCTGCTGCAGTGGAAAGGGACTCACCCCTGTTCCTTTATGAATGTCATATGTCCATCTGTGCATTGTATTGCCATTGTGTTGCCTGCTCTATGACCACCAGGGCTTACTCCCACCAGGAGCTAACTGCACACAGGTCAGGGGGTTGATGACAGCCCCAGATGGCCCCATTCACCAATACCTAATGGACAACCAGGTGTCCTTCACCCTGGAGGTTCACCTTGCACCACAGCCAGCTTGACAGAAGAGAGGGCCAGGAGTCAAGCCACAGCAAGGAACCTTATGGCAAATGAAGACACAGGTCCTAAAAGTAGAAGGGTGGGAGGGAGGAGCATTTCGGGGAAGGAGTGGGAGCCCTGGCTCAGAGACAGCAGGGATCTGCATAAACCAGCCATAAATGGCTTCAATTAGCCTGGGTTTGCTGCTTTTTTGGAGCAAATCACCTGCAAACCGAAGGGTACGCCTTTGTGCTGAAGCATCTTCTGCTGTTTTCCATGCAAAGAGAGGACAAACCAAACAGGACTCCATCCAGGGAACAAAATTAACCACTGTTTCTCACACCACTGCAAAAAAGGGGTCGCTGCTGAAGAGATCAGGCAGCAGGTTTCAAAGGCACATTAGCAGCAGAAGCCTTTACCAGGATGTTGTAGGGATCAAGAAGACCCCATAGCTGAATTAAAAAAAAGACAAGACAAATTCAACACCAGACCCATAAATGACTCCAACAGAACACAGCCTCCACCTCACCACATTGCTAAGCTTCCGACACAGAGGATATGCCGGGGAAAGAATGACTCTAGGTGCCTTCTCATTTTTCCCCAGTTATCAGCAAGCAGCCACAGGCACGGCACTGGGTCGGACACACTGCAGACTGAGCCAGCGTGGGGCATGGTCTATTTGCAACCAGGAGGATGCAGCCTTCAAGCACGTCACAGGGACAGGAAGCATCCCAGCGAGCCCACAACCCGGTCAGTCAGCCTCCCACTCCCAGAAGGGAAACCACAGCCTGGAAGTGGGAACAGGGGTGGTACCGGGGAAACAGGGAAGGGGAATTGAGGTGGCAAAATAAGGAGTGAGGAAGCTATGTCCCGTCAGTGCCTCCACACTGGACGACTTTGGATGTGGAAAGTTGCCGGACCAGAGGGAAGCGGGCAAAGAGCCAGAGAGGAGCAGGCTCTTCAACTTCATCTGCAAGAAAGCCACGTCCTGAGGGCAAATCTTGCAAATCAATTATGCCCACAGGTTGCAAAGGCGGGGAGAGGGGGAGTTTGTTTGTTTTGCTTTTCTTAGTAAACCACAAGACCATTTCCTAGCACGTTATCCCGAGAATGACAGGCAGGGCCAGGGCTGCCGGGCGCCCGGGAAGAGGCTGCCAAGTCCCAAGGATCACCATCGCTAATTGGCTCCTCTGAAACGAGCGTGACAGAGAGCCACATTTTCTCACCCGCGGGTTTCGGGGTTATATTTAACTGGCCGAGGCAGAATTAAATGTCAGCTTGGCTGGAAGGGGAAAAAACAAAACAAAACAAACAACAACAAACAAAGTGAGAACTTGTCATTAAGCCGGGGGGGGAGTCGGTGCTAAGCACGCTGCGGACGATGCCCACAGACAGGGCTGGCAGGCATGGGCAAGGAGGAATTCATCCCCTTACAAATCAAAATACACAACCTGAATCCAAACTATGTGTTTTTAAGCAACACGGGGGACTGGGGAAAAGGGAGACAGATGGTGGGGACCTTTATCCCTTCTGGTTTCTCTTCTGGATGTTCCTACCCCCTCAGTTTGTTTGCAGCCACAGACCTCCACATCCAGCAACACCAAGGGCAGAAACTTCCAGCAAAAAAAGGGGATGGGGTGGCAAAAAGAGACAGGGACAGAAAACTTCTCAAACACTTCTGGAGCCACCGGAGGAAGTTCAGTTCAGCCGGAGTACAGGTCCCTTCAGGGGTGATGAAAGAGGGTGGAGGAAGAAGGGGAAGGAGCAGTGCCTCCCACACACACATCACCCACTCCAAAATAGCCCACAGAGCTTCAGACAGCAGCACACAGTCCCTGGCATGGCAAAAGCAGCTCTAGGCTTCTGTCCTCCTGCTCCCTAACCCATGGATTCAAGCTCCTTTTGGGCACGGTACCAGCCATAGCAACCCCTGCAACTTTCTGCCTGCCTTCACCCCCTCCCACCTGCTTCCTACCTGCATTCAGGGGTGCAGTGGTGGAAACAGAGGTTGCCACAAGTCTCAACATCATGCAGTCCCTTCCCCTTTGGGGAAAGGAGGGCAGTGCTGGCACCCCACAGGCTTCAAAGCCAATATCGGGCTGTTGGAGAACTCAGTGGCCCCTCTCAGGAACAGCACAGGGGATATTTGCACTCTGCCAAATAGGACGATGCAGGATACATACAAAGACACAAGGCATGTCCAGCCTGCTTTGATTGCTCTTCACCTCCTTCGGTTCAGGGAGGACTATATTACCATGTTCACTCCACAAGCCACATAATATGGACCATTTTCAGGTCAGGTTTATGAAGGCAAGACCAGGGCTAACAAAAGGGAGAGGCACAGTCACCCTCTCCAGTTCATACTGGGCAACGCCAACTTGCTCCCACTCCAAAGGCAGCACAGCTGTGTGCCCTATCCAGGGTCATGGACTTGGAAAGGAAGAGCAAGATCACAAGGGGGATGAAGGGACATCTTAAACCCAGGGGAGATTCACAGCTTCACATGCATTAGTTAAGAAAATTAAACTAGAAGTATAGGTATAGTCCTAATTCTGCACTACAAGAAGTTTCCTTTCTTCTCCTCCACTAGAAACTATTGTCTAATTCGGGTAGTCTCTTCCTCCTCTCATTCCCCAAACTAGAGAAAATGTCAAATTCTAGGAAAGTAGAGCTGCTCCAGGAAACTGAAAGCATCTTTTCCAAATGCAAGGTTTCGCTTTCCAGTTTGGAGTGAAGTCTTCCAGATTAAATTGGGTATAAAAATCACGCTTTTCCAAGACAAAGCAGACATTGCAAATGGAATAATTTGTTTTGAGGCACCTTAACCTCAAGAGGAGAATGACAGAGTTAAACTTTTTGGCACTATTGAATCAGAACTTCTTATTCAGTGGAAACAGGTTATTTTGACTCTTTCATCTTAACTGGGGACCAAAAATTTCAAAAGCCCAACAAACTGTTGACACATCCAAATTTCCTTCAGGCTGGCAGGTCTATTTTCTAACCACCCCCTCTTAAATGAAGATGGAAATATTAAGCCTCAGCTCATATGTCTACAGGCTTAGTTTATTTAGCTCCCATCTTTAAAATCTGGAGACCATAAATAGCCTGTTTTTTTTCCTCCAGACTGCAACACAGCCTTTTAAACCAAACATTTGTAATCGTCACAGCTGTAATAAGTACAACGTTTCTTCAAAGGGATTACATTGGACTGTGGTTTTCAGTATTGCTTCGTTGTCTGTTGTGAAATCTCCTCACCATAAATTAATTTGATTCTATTATCTTTCCGATACGATCTGCTTTCTGACAGATCGGTTTTATCTTGGTTCATTCCTGTTTCTTATTGACAGCTCAGAGCACTGTTGAAGAGATGTGAGTTATTAATGTTGACAGGGTTTGTAAGGGAATATCTTTTATCCAGCAACGTATCCTTTGTAGTGTTTTTATTCCCCCTTCTCTGGCTACTTTAAGAGGCTAAACAGAGAAATCAAACAAGCCATGCAGCTTGACTTTCCTGGAACCCTTTTCAGTTCTTTCTGGAACATCTTTCTACATCCACCGAGGATGTTATGGTATAAGGTGTTATTCATATTGGACAAAACTACTAAAACAATAACATACTGAAGGTTAAGTACAGTGCAATCCTGTTGGAAATCCAAGCACTGGATCAAACAACTTAAAAGAAGTTCATATTTTTACAAAATGATGTAATCCTATAATGCCAACCAGCATGAGAAACAGGGAGGAAAATTAGCAAGAGAGTTTATGTACCACCCAAGCTTCAGATAACACCTCCCTGCACACCACCAAATAGGAGAGGGGGAAAAGAAAAAAAAAAAAAGAGGTGTAAAGAGATTCAACCCATTAAATCAGAGGTACTTGGCTGGATCACTGGAAATTAGGCACCTGTCTACCCTTCTGCAGGCTTATCCCCGAGTCAAAGCAGAGAACTGAACCTAAATCTTCTCTATCCTGCTTTACCACTATCCTCAAAACACCTTTCCATTCCACACGTGATTCATTTTGCCTTAAATGCCTACTAAAGATTTTCTTGAAAACATTAAAACCGTGCAAGGAACACAAGAGAAGAATTAAACTGTCACGCCTCTCCCTTTGCACCTTCTCTGCTGGAGCAAATAAATTCCAGGCACCAAAACTTCAGCAGCAGCGATTGTATTTATACCAGGGACAGCGGATAAAACACCTCTAAATCGGTGTAATTCTCTATTCAGGTTCCCCTGCAAAAGCATTTTACAGCCACCCTGGGTTCACACTGCACAAGATACCAGGATTTACGATTGGGATTTAAGCATTTCTGTAACTCTAATGAATGGGGAAAGGCTTTGTGTGCAGAGAGCATGACCCCCACCAGCCTCCTCTTGGTTTCCTATCTCTTTTCAAAGTGTATTTGTGCTGATGCTGCCAGAGGCAGCAGAGGGTCCAGGTGTCCAGGACTGGCCTAAGTAGTCCCAGAATAGAGCAGGAACTATTCCTTCATCCAGAAAAAGAAAAAAAAAAAAGCCTTAACAGTCCCAGGCTTCCACCTGGAGCACCAGGTTTTCCCACTGATCTTTTACAAGCTTCACCATCAGGAATGCATCTCTCCCGACAGCGTGGCAGGAAAGGACTTCTCCTGCCTTGTTTGCAGGAATTCGCTAGACCCAGGGCTGTCTGAGTCAGACATGTCCTTACATTGACATTTACTGACAAGGAGTATTTTCCCTAGATCCGTTGGTTTATTTTGACCGGCTTCCATGTTCTTGTCTTACCTCCAAAATGATCAGGCCCTATTCCTTGGTATCTTTAGCAGCAGACTCTTAAACCTTGTCCGGCTCACTTTCCAGCAAAGTTAATAGTACCTTCCCCCAATTATCTGGAGCCCTTGAGAGCCCCCTGTTATTACTGGAGTGTTTTTCATTAGCTGTGCTGGTTCCAGACTGCAAGAGGATGGAGCTCAGCACAGGAGTCAAACTGTTCTGGACAGAGTGAACGAGAAACCCCGTAACACAATTAGAAGTACCCACAGGGTAACATATAACTTTACTGTCAAGCCCTGAAATAACAGGGCTAGCTAATGAAATAACAAAATAAACTTTGTTTTAATTAAAATTAAGAACATTTTATCTCTCTCATTGTAGTCTTAAAACAGGGGCAGTTCAAAAGTCACGATGGAACAAATGAAAAAAACATTTGCAAAGCGAGGGGCAAGGCACGAGGGCAACGTCACCGGGTTTGGAGCAACCTGCACCACAAACTCCTGGCAGGGTCTTGGTATGAAAACAGCCTGCAGTAGATGTAGGTCAAGCAGATTCCTAGGGAGGAACTAAACCTAAAAACCCAGGGATGTTCCCACAGACTCACCCTACCCCCAGATTCAGACTGAGCAGAGGATATTCCCCCCCATCCCAAGGGAGCCCTGCAACTCAGCAATGGCACTTGAACTGCCTGGGAACAACCCGGACCCAAGAAGTATGACTCAAACACAAGTGATCCCACTCTCTGCCTTGTAACACCCCGGTCCCTCATGCCTGGGAGCAGTAGCTCTGCTCCCCGTAGGGAGTTTCGTTCCGCTTTGTCTTCACCCATCAGCAGCAGCTTGGCTGTTGGCAGAGCTCCTCGTTCCAGCTCTCCCAGGGCACCAACAGTCAGTGACAGAGCCTTTGCTGCTGCCACCCCACGGACCCACCGTGCTGAAAGCAAGCCTGGCATCTCACCACCTTCTACCAGTTGAAGCTACTTTGAAGACAGGTAGCATGAACCTCCTGCCTTGTCCCTGCCCAGCATCACGCCAGGCACAAGTAGGGCACCCAGGTCTGACAGTACATGGCTTTGCTGCTCCTGCCACTATTGAAGCCAAACACTGTTTCCACTATTCTCATTTCTCCTGGCCTCTTCTGTTTCTTAACTGTTCTTTAAAGCCTTGGAGGGGCCTGGAGTTACGCTGGAAGAGGGACACCACTGTTCCTCACACTTGCCATAGTTCTTCAGCACAGGAATGAGCCCGCCTTGAGACACCCTAGCTGAACAAGACGTGTTATAGAAGCTTTATGCACACAAATGGAGAAAAGGGAGAGCTGGTAAAAATAATAATCAGCTTTCCTTTTTTATATATATATAAACACACATTCTGGCAAAATGTATTGGGGCAAAAAGTATTCCATGCTTGACCGGTTTTAATGAACAATGGAGGTATGCAGAGAGCTAGACTGTGCGATCAGAGTCTGATGAAAAGCAGAAATTACCCAGGGGAACAAAATCCTCTTGGTTGAAATCCCAGTTTTCTCTTAGAAGTTCTCCAACAGATTTTCAACAGTTTCAACATAACCTTTTTTAAAACCAGTTTGATATCTAGTCCTGCCGTGAGACTTGAGAAACTTTCTGGTCTCTTTAAGCTCCATGTATGTGTATGCTAGCAGTACCTCCACTAGAGATACAGATGAATGCTTCCACACAGGACAAGCATCAGTGAAATTCCAGAAAGATTCAATTTACATATGTGTGTTTTAATGCATCTCATTCTAAAATTCTTTGTAGGCTCTGGACCACCACATTCATCCATTGATTCTAGTGTTCCCTAGCCATTTCTGCTTGCATAAAAAGCGAGTTAGAGAAGATCAGGACTGGACTGGAATTGTGTTAGAGCAGGGCTGATCTGCTGGTTGGGCTTTTCCTGCTCGCAGAGTGGTCCCTCCATCTGTGCCTGTGTCCAGTGAAGGCACAAGTCAGCAATAAACCATACTACATCCTTATACCCCCCGGTCACCAAGTTTGAATTATACTGGAGACTGCTCTGCAGAGAACATTACAGAATCACAGAGGATTAGATGATCATTAGATGATGTTCAGAAGGCAGATGGCTCCTTAGCCCATTTAGAAAAAAAATCAGACCCCTCAAAGTCCAACAGATCAGGCACCCAACACCTGATTTCTCAGGCAATGGACCTTAAATCACCTGCCTAAGCCCAGCAGCTGGCTCACTGCTCTGAGACACATCTACAGCTTCCCAAAGAAACTGGCAGGATCTGTAGCCTGCTCTGGAGATCAACAAACGCAGACCATGGAAAAAAATATAATCCCAAACCAAAGAGGAAGTAAGATCCAAAGCCAAGGAGCCTGGAACCAGCTGAAATATCCTCCTTTGCATACTGTGAGAGCTCACTTGCTCTGGAAGAGATCAGAAGATGGGCAGCCTTCTTTGTTTAATTAAATGCCTCACCTCAACCATTGGATCCAAAAGCCAAGATCTTCAAGTCACAGGGAAATCTGTCAGTAACCATGCAGGACTGTGGCATGCAGCTGTGGCAGGGTCTTTGTGCCAAACTCAGTATTGTAGACTAATTTGCTCTTTTGACAAGGTCTAATTGCCAGAAGATCTGAACTACCATAGAAAGCACAAGGCAATGAAAGATACTTCTAAAGTGACCAATGACCAATGCAAGCTACAGCACGAGCAAAGCTCTTTAAGGCTCTTTGATGCTGTGGTTGTATTGCTTTCTGATTAAAACCAGCTCAAATTTGCTTACATGTGCTGTAATGACATCTAGAGACCCGCTTTGTGCGGAGTATATGCTGTCTATGACAAATATTAGATGTCCATTAAAAGCAAAGAGGCTTCCAAAGCCGAAGCAGGAAAGATTAAGCAAAGAGGTGTGAAATGAAAAGAGGAGAGAAATAGGAATGAAAGTCTCAGAAGCAAACTCAGGATGTGAAGAAATAAGAAGCGATGTAAAAATAACATAGAAGGTCAATCACCAGTGATACTGTTCAAAATTGAAAACCTACATATCTTAAACAATCTAAACTTATTCAATCCAATAAAAGCAACAGTTCTCATTATACACTTACTATAGGGAAGTATTATTTCTGCATTGGCTTACAAATTGTCTCCCTCTTTCTTTCTCAAACTCATCACAATCTTAACTAATACAAGTAAATCTCTGTGCATGAAATATGAACCACTGGCAGCTCCGAGGCTTGCTTTTCATCCCAAGCCTAATGGGCAAAGCACTGTGATTTCATTTCACAAGCTTTTCCAACTGAGCTCAGAGTCGATCATTTGCCAGAGCTTGACTCTTGCAAACAGCCTGCCGGAGCCGCTGAACTCATGGGGCCAAATCCATCAATGGTGCAACTCCAGCTAACCCGAGACACTTTAGGCCAGAGACTGGTCTGTTCCAAAACGTTAAAAACGTCTCTTGAGATCTGTGATCACAGAACATTGTCATAACACTTAAAAAGTTATGGTATGTTAATTAAAAGTTGTCAAAATATACGTATGGCCCTGCCTGTGCTACACTTGGATGTGCACAAGAAGCCAAGAAGTTCATTTATTGGAGCGCTGCAGCTCCATGAGACAGTGTCTGTCCAGTGCAGCAGGACAGCCTTGCGGCTAGAAGCTGTGTCTTTGCCTCTCCAGCAGACAGTTCCTGGTCCTTCAGCAATGCTACCAGGCTCAGTCACTCATTTAAATGTCTGAACCAAAAAAAAAAAACCAAAAAACCCATGTATTTCTCATCTTAAATACCATTGTCACTTGGTGTCCCTCTCCAGGAAGGGAGCTCTTGTAGCTAAAAGAACTAACTCTCAGGCAAAACCAGGCAAAGAGCCTCTAAATCTTGACAGACAGTGGGGTTTCCCTGTACCCAAGGGGAATGAGAGATGCCGCATATATTTAAATATATTTGCTACTGACAGTTTCAAGCGTGGCAAAGATGAGGTGTAAACGCCTACTGATAAAATTAAAGGCTGCTATGAAGGGTGGAGTGAATCAGACCTCAAAGCAGTGGGTCCCAGGGGGAGCATTCCCATGACTGAAAACTAAACCCGTGCTTACTCAGAAGAGCTGGACCTCCAGTCACTTTCCCGTCTCCAGAAATTTTTATTGTCTCTTAGAAATTTCTTCCTGCAACAAACAGGGAAGAAGAGCCAAGGCTACAGGAGGAGAGACACAGCAGCCCTTTCCTGCTCTGCAGGGGAGCACTGCAGAGCCCATGGAAGTGTCTATGGACACTGGAGCATCCCACGGTGGGGAGCCCCAGGACCACTGCTGAGGCAACCAAGGTGGCACCGTAGCTCTGTGCCAGGACTCAACACGTATCAGAGCATACCTGGAGCATTGCCTTTTACACTCCATACAGGGGCAGAAGGGCTTGGTGTTGCAGCCTCACTCAACCCACTTGGGAACTCTTCACAAAAACCTGAACAGCCCAAACCAAGGCTTGCAAGAGAGCCAGATCCCCCACTCCTACCTACTGAATAGCCTCCTGACTGCTCGGCTCCCAGGGGGTGTGGGATACCTTGGCCCAAACCCTACACCTTTCCGAGCAGAGTAAAGTCTGGAGCCACCCCTGTGTCCTATTTTCACATCATAACCCGAAGGAGACGCTTCTCACAGAAATCGCAGGGTACACAGCAAGTTTTCTTTAAAAATTTTCATTTTTGACCAAGCTGCGATTTCCAAACAGGGAGTCGGGAGACAGCAGGGAGGAAATGAATTGTCAAAAAATTCTTGTGGTGCTTTGTTTAAGTGCTTTGTTGGATCTGAATGCAAAGAAGTTACAGAAAGGATAAAAAAACCACTATGGACACCACACTACAAAACATATTAGAATAATTTCAATCCTTGGCAAAAGTATTTTAGTTCCCATTGCTTTTGATAATATATCACTAAATGTCAGTAAAAAGCATTGTATGATAGCCTGTGAAAATAACATCATCTTACAAAGAAATACTTCATTACTGCTTTCTGCTTAACTACCTGAGAATAGCTACATTCAAGAATTTGTGAAATTAAAAAAAAATACGAATTGTCAGGAAGTGCATTAATTGGAATATAAAGAGGCGTTGGATTTCTCATCAGAGAGAAAGGCACTTTTGCCGAGTGAAGATGATTATTAAAATTCAAGTCATGCAGATCATACCCTGAATCCAACAGGCAAGAACTTTCCATAGTTACTGTAAGAGCATTTTCATAACATTAAGGTGATACACAGCTATTTCATTTTAAGCCAACTATGCAGAACAAACAGCGATATTTGGGTGGATCTGGGAAAGCAAATAACATTTGTTTCCAAATGGGTTACACGGAGCATTCATTGACTATTCTGGTAGTTACCTCTCCAGTTAGTCACTTTTTAGCAGAGAGCTGGCAGGAGCTAGCACTAAAGTAAGGCAGCCGGGCTTGTGGCTTAGTCCCTGTTAAGCTGAATAACGGGAGGAAAGTTAAGCCCAGAATAAAACCAACACAAGAAAGAGGCAGAAGCCTTAAATGACAGAGTGCAGAGCTCTGATGTTGGTGCTTTTACCTCAGATAGTCTGAGTCAAAAGAGCAATGGGAACTGAACCACGTCACAGATCTCATTAGTGGGTGTAAGCCCAGGAGATAAGAGCAGAGGGACAGAGAGCTTCTCGCACCCTGTGGACTCTGGGTCACCAAGACAGCTCTGGATGCAAGTGTGAGCTGCCCTGGCAGGGCTATGATCTACAATTGCCTCCCACAGGGATGCTCAGCACCACCCTCCTTAGAGAAAAACCCACAGGGCAGCACCTAGGAGGTTGAAGAGGGAATGAAAACACACATACACCCAGGTGAGCAGGACCATGACAGCCCAGGGGAAACAGCAGGTCCAGGGGCTCAGCAGCTGCTCAGGGATCTCACAAGCAGAAACGGGATAAGCCCAGAGGGTCACTCCCAACCATCAGATGGGCGCCATGGTCACCAGCAGGACAACAAACAGGAGAAACAAATATTCAAGTTATCAAAGCAAGTGACAGCTGGGGAATATCCTCATCTTTGGCACATATGATCTACCAATTACTCTTATTTCTCCCTATTTCTTCCACCTAAATTCTTAATCCTCTTCTTGAAGTGCCAGAAGACCAAAAAAAAATACCAGACAGTAACTGAACTGCACATTTTACAAAGCTCCAACAAGCTTGGCAGCAGACACTGGACACTCTCAGAGCACTCAAAATTTAGGGCCTGAACCAATTCCCATTGGAGCCTTTCCATTCATTCAACAGCAGAGGGATTGGGATGGTCGGTAAGAGGATGGTCAGGGGAGGGCAGCTGCCCAGGAGAGTGGGCAGTCAGGGTACCCACGTTTCTTTCCCTTCCCTGTCTCCAGACACACAGCCCCAAAAGCCCCTGCACCTCCTCACAGCTGTTCCCCCCTTTGCCCTGTCTTTGAGGACAGTGTTTGGCCATTTCAACTGCTGCAGCTCTGCCCAAAATTCACCCTTTTCAAAAGGGTTTCCCTTCCCCCCACCCCCCAGTCTGCAAACTCCAAGACCAGAGATGAAGCCTGGGAAAGTTCAGCCCAGAAGGGAACATTTTGGATAGGCATGAATATGTAAGAGCCGGGTGTGGAGACTGTGTGGGCTTTGCCAAAACCAGACTGCCCGGGTGCTAATAAAGTCCCATTCGGCATCCCAAACTCC
Source organism: Tringa tobata (assembly GCA_033628505.1). Classification (NCBI taxonomy): domain Eukaryota; kingdom Metazoa; phylum Chordata; class Aves; order Charadriiformes; family Scolopacidae; genus Tringa; species Tringa tobata. The sequence goes on from JAHREE010000097.1 coordinate 3,731,531, forward strand.
TGGAAAAACCTCTTCAATTCTCTGGGATACTTGAGCAGAGTGGGAAGGTGGGAGGCAGTTAAGCATTAACAGCTTGTGCTACGGGATCAGGACCTCCATCGAGGTCAAAGACACTCTTTATTCCTGGAACATCTCCAGTCCCTGGCTGCCCTTGAAACCTGGGAACATAGCCACCTTTGCCCCACCTTCCCTGGCCGTGCCAAGCTCAGGCTGGCCACCACCCAGGTTTGGGGCCACCAATTCTCATTTTTTTTTAAGCAAAAAGGGGGAAAGGGGAGAGGAGAAGAACCAAGACATGGAAAGGTCAAGTGTCTTTGCCAAGGCTAAACAGCACATCAGTGGCGGAGCTGGCATTTGAGCACAGGAGCGCCTGTTTTTTACGCCAGTGCTAAAACATCCAGACCACCCTGCTGCCTCCGAGACCACACCGCCTCTGTGAAATGTGTGGAAATTCGCAGGCATTTTCCCTGATTTTTACAGGGATTTTTTTTTTGTTGTTGTTCCACACTTGGCTCACAGCTGTTTGCCAAAATCAAATTGCTGAGGTGTTTCTGTCTCTTTAAACCTTCATAAACAGACACTTGGACAAAAACCATCAGTGAATCGCAGCTGTGGTGGGGGGATTCGATTTAGCCATGGCAGGCTGAAAACGAGAAACCCAAATGGAGGTACAGCCCCATCCCTCTGCCATCCCAGGCAGGGGGGCTCACAGCCCCACACAGCATCACCCACAGCCCCTTTGCTTGAGAGGTGTTGGTGTCTGAAGAACCAAACTGCTCTTAGATTCCTCCCAACAAATAGAACAGCATTTTCCACAATAACCACTTTACTCCTTACTTCCAGAGGAAAAATAAATCAGAAAAAGTTCAGGTCCCTTCCTGTTCCAGTGCTACCAGGCTCTGCCGCAGCTTGCCATCCATATTCCAGCAGGATGATGCCAGTTTACCCAGTTAAGCACCGGCACCCCCACCGCTCCAAGCTGGCCATATTTCCCCAGCTTGTCACTTTTCTGCTCTGAGACATGTACAGGCCAAGTGTCTTGAAAACCAGTCAGAAGCCCTTCCTGCCCCTTCTCAGCACTCATCCCTGCCTGGGCAATGAACACACTGCAGGTGAGACTTCCTTCCCATCCATCACACCTGCCCTCACAGTCCCTGTCCATCCCACAACCTTCCCCTCAGACCCCACATCTCCCACAGGACCAGCCCCCAGGGCACATCAGGTGCATCTGAGTAACATGGAAAAGATATCCAAGGCTTCTCCCAGGCAGAGGCAATGCCCAGAGCAAAGCACATGGACATGATGTGACTATTTTTGCCTCCTTTTAAAAAAGAAAAAAAAAGGAAAAGCAAAACACCAACACATCTGCAACCAAACCACATTCTGCAGCTTGCCACTGAGGTTCTGCACAGCAAACAAAAGGTTAAACAAACAAACCCTGAGCAATGTCTCAGGCTTGCCAGATGCAAAAAAAAGCTTTCAGCCAGTGACATTTCTCCTTCCCCAGCTGTAGGTTCATATTTTTAATGTCAGATTGCAAAAATAATAAAAAAAAAAAAAGGAGGGGGAGAGGAGGAGGGGGCCGAAAAAAAAAAGCAAACATTTAGCTCACAACTGGATGGGAAATGAACTGGAAGCTGGTGTTTGTGTATGCTTCTCCCTGGCGAAGAGAAGCCGGCTGGTATGTGCAAGGTCCTGAAAACCTGTCCTGCCATCGGCAGAAGTGTGACCAGCAATGCCTCTCCCGCGCTGGCTCATGCATTTTCTCCTATCTCACTTCATCTCTCACTAAGCTCAAGCGAGCCCGCGCTATTGCAGATTTATCACCATCTGAAAAACATTAAATATCTCAGGGTTTCAAATATTTGCAGACAGCTGAAGAAGTGGCTGTGATGGAACTGTCTCTTTCTGGCATAAAGCTATCAATTTTCCATGAAAGCTGAGGCCTGGATATTTTATTTTATTTTATTTTTTTACCCCTGGTAAAACACTGTAACAAATGACTTATTCCCCTTTTAGCAAACGCAAGGGAAGCGGACAGTCATTATTACCAAATGTGTGCACGCACAAGTAACTAAGGGAAAATAAATCCCATTTGAAGGTTAATTAACTAAGGCAGGGTCACAGCTTGACAATCTGCCCTCAGCGAAGGGGAAGCACAACGTCGGAGGGTCTATGAAGCAGAGCCATAATGAATTGTGACTTGAGGCTTGTCTATGCTGGGAAATTACCGTGCAGCGGGGCTACGGGCTGGATTTATAGTGCTCCACATTTACAGCATTAGACCCTTTGTGCAGACTAATTAGGAAGTAGTTTACCTCATTTACCTTCTGACAAACGCTTCTTTGCACAGAAGCCCACAAGAGCAAATTGAGCCCCGTCGACTCCTTGGTTGTTGCCCCCACCGCTGGCTTGGCACAGTGACTACTAAAACCAAGCTGGGGAGTGAGGGAGGGGTTAGGAGAAACACGTTCAGCCCCCAGCATGAGAGTCAGAGCTTGGGCTTGAGCTCAGCACCCTGAAGTGCTCATAGAAAGCCCTCAGGTTTGGACAGAAACAAGCTCACAAGTCACCTCCAGCCTCGGGAGAAGGTTGATGGTGAAGCGATGGACAAACCAGGGTGTGTTTGTGTTCCCAACATCTTGTTCAATCCAGTCCCTACCCCATCCCCACCTGTAGCTGTGGTGCTTCTCATAGTCTCCTGTGCCCAAAGGAGCAAGAAAAGTTTCAGTGGTTTATCCAAGGAGGCTGCAAGGAGTCAGAGCAGTGATGGAGAGGGCAGCCACAGTTTTGGTGTGAGGCAACAAGGAGCCCTGGTGGAGGGGATCAGGGCTGAGCCCAGCCTAGATTTCTTCCGAAGAAGTTTCCAAAGAGGACCAGCTGGCTCGCTTTCATTCTGCCTGGCTTCTTGGCCAAGCCAAAGGGCACCAAGCCAGCAACAGGCCACCTCAGTGCTGAACAAAATACACCCACCACAGAGGTTTTCTGCAGGTCAGCTCTTCTGCTTAAACCCCTTTGCCACACAACGAGCATGGAGGGACCGTGGGGACAGCATGCCGCAAAGGTGGGCTACACAGGGCATCAGCTGGCAGAGGGTGCAAGGGCCAGAGCCTGTACAGGCAATGCCAAGATGGAGTCTGGCCAACAAAGGTGACAATATCACGCTCCCAAGCACTGATTGACAGCAATCTAAAGCCACGTCCTTCAGGGTTGCTTCACAGATGCAGGGTCACACATGCAAAGCTAGTCAAGACACCATATGCCAAAACTGCTGGGGAAGGTCAAATATGCCATCACCAGTTAAAAACAAACACCCATCTTTTGGCATTTTGGCCTTTTTAGGCACCATACAGGCAGGGATATTAGCAGATGTCAGGATGAGGCGGCGTGGGAAGAGCTGTCAGTGTGGGATCTGCTGCCAGCCCCTACAGGGACCTCAAAAAAAAAAAAAAAATCATTTCACCTCCCTGTGCTGCTCTTTCCCTGCAATAACAGAAGACAAGTGACATCCTCTGGGGGAAAATTTTCCAAGTGTTGGGGGTGGCAAAGCTCTGATAAGAGGCAACTCAAGCCACGACTTTCTTGGTGAAGTGCAGCTACTTTCACACCTCATTTCCCCATGCAGCAGAGAGAATGGCTGAACTTCAGGGATAAGTGCAAGGTGCAAAACAGCTTTCTGTCCAACAGGGTCTCCAACACCGTGAAACAGGCCAGCCAGTGGGGGACACACCATACGGTGGGCTAAAAGCTCCCCCTTTTGGGGACATCCCTTTGGACACAGTTCCATCACAGGGAGGTGGTGTCTGGCAGACACATTTCCATGCTAAAACTAGAGATTGGCAGTTATTTCTGCTCTTATCTCTCATCTGCTGTGGAGCTAATGAAAGGGGTTCACTATTAACATTCAATCACACTCCTCCCCTTGGGGCTTGGAAGTCCACCACCTCCTGTCTGCGGCAGCAGTTTTTCATTTGCCACTTTATCTCATTTTTCTTTTCCTCCTCCCAAACTGCAGATTTCACAAAGCTTCCCAGACAGCTGCTTAACTGAAAAGGAAATGCTTAAAGCCAGCCCGACTACAAGGTGCGCCCTGCTGAAGGCTCAACTCAGCTGGCAAAAAGACTGTCTTCTCCCCAGTGGCCCAAAACCCAAAGGACATGGAGATAAAACCATCAGAGAAACTGCTGAAATGAGGAACAGGCACGCAGGCCACCGAGAGACAGAGCAAGCCCCAAGAGGCACTGTCTAAGCAAAACCATATGGCAGTCTCGGCTGAGCCATCAAGAGATGTATTCCTACCCGGCGCCTGCTAGCATTGCTCTCCAAGCTCCTCCTAGCAGTCCCTCTTTCATCACAGAAGCATCCCAAGCGACCTGCCCAAAGTGATAACACCAAGCAAGCCATTCAGCTAAGAACCCCCTGAGTCTCCTATATGACTCTTTCCTTTCCCTCTCCTCTACCTTGCTTTTTTTTTCCTCCCCCTCCACCTTTTTCTTTACTTCCCATGCATAAGTGTCCTCCCATTATGCACTCCTAACTCATCATTATCTAAGACTCTTCACTTTCACCTACTCTTTTCAATTTAAGCATTGAAGAATCCAGCATCTCGCAAGCTTTCACAATGTTGGCATCACACAACCAGCACCGGCCAGTTCCCTGTGAAATCAATTACAAGACAACATTCCATCATCACCCACCAGATGAGCCCTTTCACCAAGACGCACAAATTTAAGGGAAGGAAAGCCACCAGTGAAAAGGGGGGGAAAAAAAAAAATCTGTAGGCTTTTTGTTTTATTTCTGATGGCTGTTTCAAAGTATAGATTCATGTTCACCACTGGATATACAGATTTCATACCCACGAAAATGTAGATGGCCCCTTCTCTATGAAAAACAGCCTAGGGAATGAAACAGGTATAAAGCTACATACTCTGCAGCCTGGTCCTATGATGTCACGGCCCACCGATGTGTGCATACTGTCATATGTTTACCTACTAAAATATAAATAATATTTTATGTAGGAGTTCATTTACGAGGCAGTGTTTACGCAGAAATGGGAGGGCCTGTTCTACAGGAGAGAGGGGAGGTTAAAAGGGCTGTGTTGCTGCACTGATTTACAGGCTGCCCAATTTAATTAGTATTTGAATATGATTATTTGGGGGGCTGTGGGTGGCCATTCACAAGGGAATGCCAATATCATCATTCGAAGGCTTTTCATTTATTTCATGGGCTCATGTAATTGTATGAACTCTAAATAAATGAAGCTGCCAAAACCCTATAACATCCTATTCAGGTACATTTCTATGGCATCTTTACCCAAAAATACCACAAGAAACAGGTAAGAACCTTTATTCCTCAACGTCTAAGGGCAAGGTTGCAACATCCATTACGCAGACGCACACTCTGGGGAACCAAGAGGTTTAGCAGCCTCCTCCAGCACAATGAGGAACGTGGCTTCCACCAGTGCTGTCCTGATCATGAGGCTCCCCTCCCTCACACCCCCACCCACCTCATATTTCAATGCTGTATGTGCTCATATAGTCTTATTCTTATTTTAAGAACATTAATATATACATTTGAAAACCCAAACCATTAAAAAGTAGTTGGCTCAGACTTTTACTGGAACACGTGCACAAATATGTTGTTTGGATATTTTTACGGCCATTAACTTTTCCATATATAACCCAGACCTCCCATTAGGTGTTGTGAACTGGATCGCCTTTTTACTTGCCAAGTTATATTTCAATTAAATTAAAGTCACCTTTGGTCCTAATGAACCCCTGTTGTTTGCCTAATGCCATGATTAATTCCAGCTGCAAGAAATGGTATTAGCCTGGGTGGGTACATGGTTGAAGACTCTGATTCTCCTCCAAGATTTATGGGTGCTAGAGAAGGCTCCATAACTCATGTTGCTGAGTATATTACTTTTCAGGCAGTAAACAGAGGCCTCTGCTACAACAGGCCTCCACTAGTACTTCAGAAACTGGGATTGACTCTAAATTTGTTCCTGCAGTAGAAACTTAACATAGTTCTTTGGGCACAGATCATAGAATACCCAATTGCTTTCTTCCAAAGCTCAGCAGAAGGATCCCAAAGACCTTGAACAGCCACCTGGTGCCAAGCATCCTTACCTGGGGAACAGCACAGCCAGGAAGGACTACAGCATGTACTCACCACCCACACCCTCCAGAGATGAAGGGTTCCCCTAGACCACATTACCACACCAGACCCTCAGGGCCCAAAAGAGAAAAGCAAGCAAGGACCAGATTTTGTCTTGTAATCTGAGAAGTGCTGAACTCCAGTTCTAGGCCTAAAGATTTATTTTGGATCCAACAGTGATCCAAGTAGCATTGGAGCTAGAAGCCACGGGCCACCAAAGGCCCAGGTGCCTCACATACATATCTAGCCATTAACATGCTCAGAAGGAAGAGGACAGCTCTCAACACCCTTGAGAGGCTGCACTTAGTGCTTAACTCAGTGTTGTTGGAGGGATCTTTGACACACCTGAAACATCTACTGAACCCTCAGGAGTCACAGATACAAGAAACTTAACTGTGAGCCAAAACCCACCTATGGGTGGATGAGGCCTCAGCTTTGCCAAAAGGAAGCTGCCTCAGAGCCATAGCAGGTCCCAGACTTTAGATGCCCCAGCACTTAAGAGCAAAGGTACATCCAAGTACAGAACCTCTTTCTGAACGATTTCCTACGAGGTAAAAATTTCCATGATCAACAGCCACTGATGAGCTTGTCCTTCATGACTGTTTCTAATCCTCTTTTATCCCACTTGTACTTGGGGTCATCATGGCATCAAACAGCAGAGTCCCACCACTTTATTATCTCTGGTCTACGTAGCCAGGGCATGTGCCTGCCAGGGCACAGCGTGATGCTTCAGGAGTTGTCAGCTCTGGCCACTGTATCTAAATCCTGACAGTACCACTCCATGAGATCCAAAGAGAAGATCATAGTGACCTACAAAGCTCTTGTGTTTTTGTTTTTTTTTAATTTATTTCACAGGCTTACAGGATTTTTTTTGCGGCCAATCCCTTCTCCATTCCCTCCCCCTCCTCCTCTCCATATTAAGACCATAAAAGTTGCTTCAGTATTCAAGAACATGACTAGATTATCAGTCCTTTTATTAGTGCCAGAGGCAATCTGATACCATGACCCAGCCTGGACACTTGCTTCACACCTTCCCAGCTAGCATAAACTGTCCTTAATCACAGTTGCAGAGATTTCCAGAGAAGAGGGGGTACTCAGCAAGTCTGGCACCACAAACTCAGAAAAGAAAGCATAGTTCAGACTGTCCAGAGATGGAACAGGATAAGAACACATGGGATATCTCAGCTATTTAAAAAATTGTGCCTTCTCAAAAAAAAAAAATCATCATTACAGTGAAAAATTCTGTTCCATTGCCAGAACTCTGCTTTAGGATTGTATCCATGTGAGATGATACCTATCACTGACATCCAAGGCAGTCCTTCCCTGACGATCAGCCTACAGAATCAATCCTTAGGAGAATTCTCCTGTATTTAAACCTGAATAAATCAGGACTAGCTCAAGCTGGACGGAGTTTAAGATAGAGATGAGAATAAGACCTATGCTTTTAGAGGGGCCAGCGTAGCAGAAAGAAATATCAACTAGTCCAAGGTTCAGAACTGTCTCACTTCACGCAGCAGTTCAATACAAATCACCTTCTAAGCACATCATTAAAAAAAAAATAGTTGCACAATTATCATATTCAGTTCCCATGACTTCCCGGGCACCCACCTCACCTACACCAGGACTGCACTTCAGCAAGAGCAAAAAGGCAGAGCCAAACCGTGTTACATGTAATTCCACAAAGAAATAGAGAGGTTCAATAGGCTTCAGACAAACCCAAGAATAACCGTTACGCTGTGGAAAGTATTTGCCATTAAAACATTTTTCACTAAAAGTGGCATTTCTGAGACTTCTATCCTGCTGAAAAGCAATACCAGCCTCACGTCAGAAAGTCTTTAAGAAAAATTTCCATTGCTATAATTAACTTCTCTGTTGAGGTTATATTGTTCCCCTTTCACACAGAAAATCTCAGCAAAATTTCCATGGTTTAAAATGCAGCCTAAAAGGTGTCTTGTTCCATTTTGAAGAGGAACTTGTGGTCACAAAACATCTAGGAGAAGTTTAAGCTATACGTAGGGTGCAGAGCAAACACAGGGTAAGCATCTACCCCACTGAAACCAAATGAAAGGTCCAACTCATTCTGTAATCCAGCTTTGACACTGAAGTGGCTTCAAAGTACTATTTGTTGGCCAATAGTTGCCATGGGACCACAGAAGAGTCAGAAATCATGAAAGAACCAGGCTTATACAGCAAGTTCTTTCTCCCAATACACCTTTTCTTGCACCCTGATACATCTTCATTACTGACTTGCAAAATAAGATGTGAAGAGCCTACAAAATGGTGACAAAGCCTTAGACAAGAAAGCTAGAAGGAAATCCAAGAAGCTCAAGCAAACTGTACCCCCACTGCAGCCAACTTCTGACCCAGCTTGGTTTCAACCCTACCATTACCAGAGAAGGGTCAGACCCTCATACATAAATGGTTATTGGTCCCAGCAACTGCAAATTCACCTTTTTCAGACAGGTACAGCCTTGAATGAGGTCCTGTTAATTTCATTATTATTTTTTTTTTTCTCTGTTTTTGGGTCACAAACACATGCAGATTATCAGACCAGCCACTACAGGAACCTGCCCCACATGACACATTAAAGTCTTCTGGTTTATGTGTTGCATTTCAGAGATGTGAAGGGGCAGGCAAGACCCTCCAAAGTAACACCAGAGCTTAACCCAGTTACTCCTGCATTGATCCCAGTAACTTCCAACTGGACAGGACTTCTAAGAGAACATTTATACTGATTTAAGACCAAAGATGAAGATTCCATGTTTTCTCTTTGCAGCTTGCTCCTTGCTATTTAAAAAAGAAGAGGAATGTGTTCTAATTCTACTTTGCATGTAGGTCTGGTATTCAGGTGCTATTTTTCTCCACCCCCCACAAGGAGATTAATTAGCACATTTTCTTCTGGTCATAGCAGTCCACATACTAACAAAATCATATCAACTTCACCTTTGAGAAAAATATTTACTGTTATTTCTCTTAACCTGTTGAGCTAACTCTAAAGACATTGTTACAACGATTCTATTTGTTTCTGCATTCCCCCTAAAAATGTTGAACCCATTCTCCCACTTTTTCTACCCTTTGATTAGTTTTTACTGAACTTAAAAAATAAAGCTGCTGTGAATTGGGTGGGGAAGGGGAAGAAAAAGGAGAAAAAGAAATCAAGCGTAGTTTACGTCCCTCAAAACAAAGGAAACAAGGTTCAACTGTCCCATGAGCATGGAAATACCACCAGCTAAACACCACAAAGAGCTCAGAAACAGATATATCTTAGGCATGCTGCTGCCCAGAGAATCATTAGGATATCAGGGAAATGAGAGACCATTTTGGACAGGAAGATTAGAAGTGAAGGTTGCAACAATGATTTCACTAGATTCATTGCTCAGGAAAGCCTTATTTTCCTTCATTAAAGCAGAATCTTCTTACATTTCAGTAAATGGGTCAGATGGCCTTGCCATTTAAGCTGCATATTTCCAGGATACAACATGGAGCTCATATGTCAGAGAGCTGGTCAAGAGACCGTGAAGCAGCAAATCTTATTCCCAGCAAAAGACATCCTGCCTAAGTACAAGGCATCATCTCAGCTCTTCTGCTCTAAAACCAAGGCCATCACATTGGTGCTCAGCATCCATCCACCCCTCCGGCCCCAAAATACCTGATCTAATGCTGTCTCCCCACATCAAAGCAATGCAAACTTGAGTAGTGCCCATTTCTGTGGGCTCTGGCTTCCAGGATCTGGAGCTGATGGTGCCAAAGATCAGGATTCTCTCTGAAAAGCCATGTCCTGTTTTGCTACTGAATCGTGGCCCAGCAAAACTCAATCTTTGACACATGCACCTTCTCTCTACCACTTATATGTCACTGACACATATAATTAACACCAGGTCAAACATACCACTCTTAACATTTTAGAGAATCTGGTTTCAGCTGCTGTAGTGAAGCTCTTTGATTGTGCCAAAGATGGGTAACAGACACCAGGACATAAAGCAGGGTCAAGAAATACCTGCAGAAAGTTTTTCTCCCAATCAGTGAGCAATTAAAATACAGATTATAATCCTAACTAAAGGGAAAAGGAATTTCTTAGGATTATTGCCTCTGTATTGGCATAAAACCAGTTTACACACAAAGAATAAATGCCAATTTTATATCTAGAATAAAATATTACACAGGCTTAAATGATCCCCAAAATCATACACAAATTGAGCCTAAAACTGAACAGACTGTTATCTTGATCCTCACAGTTAGTCAAGGAGACAAATCACCTGGGGGGAGAGTGGGAGCAGCACAGAAAATCAACCCCAAATTCCTTCCAGGTCTGCTTGAGTCCCTCTGATGCATCTCCATTCCTTATCAAGCAAAATGCCCAATGCCTCACCCAGAGACCTGGACAAAAAACTGAGTGAGAGCATGCTAGGAAATCTCAGCAGAGCATGAAGTTAACAAGAGAAGCAGAGGCATTTCCCAACATTTAGTAGCTTCAGTTTGAAATTCATTTTCTTTCTGTGCAATTAGACACTGATCAGGCCCAGGACTTCATGCCAGATGTGAGCAGCACCTAGTGAAGTCTCTGCCTGGAGCTGCACGGGCAGGCACATTAGATGAGCACAGCTTCTGCTCTACTTGTGGTTAAGCCCATCCAGAAGGAAGAATTCCCAGAAATCCCAGGTCCTGCAAACACATCTTTCCCCCAGAGGAAAAAGAAATATTTTCAACATGGTTTCTCTGAGCCAAAATACCTGGTTTGTTGAATTAGTGTTTGATTACACTCCCAGATACACCTGATCTCCTTCACAGCTCGTTCACCATTCCCCAAGAAACACCTGTAGCAAATCACCCCACCTGTCCTAAAACACAGCTAGTTAAGAAAAACAAAAACAATCAGACTTCAAAACTCATTTCACATACTATGAAACACTATTTCAGCCACCCTGGACCACTGCAAGCAAATTGCAGATGCACAAGTGTTGCCTGGTAGGTTTGTTCACCATGAAACCTCAGATTCTGCAGATGACCTTCCCCTATCCCACCAGCCCACACTACTACATGGGACAATTTAGCTAACAACACAAATACATCCAGTCCCTGATCTTCAGAAGGCTTCCAAACACTGTTTTTAAAGACTCACACAATGTACCAAAACAAAATAACATTTCTTTGCAGCAAAAAAAAAAAAAATCCACTTTCCAGTAAGATTTACTTCTGAATACAAAGCATAAATCCAAACAATTTTTCCACCTTCTGTTTGACCATACAAATAAAAGTAACTGCCATCCATGACACATCTCAGTCCTCAAGCCTAGAAGAGGAGCCTTGTTCATCAGATAAAGTTGGCCCTAAGCAGTATCACAAAGAACTTAGCCAGAATGAGTTCATGAAACACCACAGGAGAACTGGCAACAGACATGAACAGGGTAAACTTGTGATAAACTGCACATGGGTACAACAAAGCAAAAACAATAAATATATGACAAAAATCAACTTCACCTTTAGACTCATCTCTCCAAAAACAGTAAATATTTCTTACCTGTGAGTCCATGACTGATGGAGACACTTCAGGCAGAGAGGACAAGCTGGCTGCCCAACGTAGCTGGTGGAGCTTCTTCTCTTCATTTAGAATAAAACACACCCGTGTCCTTACCTTGTAATCCGGGTACAAGTTTACAGCCAGGCACTGCTCTCCTGTTTGACCGCTGATCCCAACTGTTGGCACCCCAGGGAACCCAGGCAGAAGACAAAAGACTCATCATAAGCTGCCCATTGTGTTCCTCTCCTGCCAGCCACCAACCATCCAATTCTGTCAGTCACTAACATCTTTCTAAAGCAAGTCCTGGTGAGTACACAGAACGTGGACTGCCTTGGTAACAGAGACTTAAAAACTGCAAGAAACATCTCCTTGCAAATGGGTAGAAGAATCCAGAGCAGGTTCTTCCCTTTCTCTAATGGCATCCCAGGTGGAGTCTCCTCTTGGAGACGGAGGTTGACACTTCAGGCAGACTTTATTAGCTAACGCTTTTCACCTGGGATACTCGTAACTAAGCCCAAAATGGATCTGCTGGCAGTGCTCACTCCTTGCTGTCATATTGCTGGCCCCTGGCCATACCCCTGAGCAATAAAGCAGACAAAAGCACCAAGAAAATTATGGGATGAACTCTTGGAGCAGCAATAGGCTCATGGAAGAGTTACAGACCCTTCATCTGCAAATCAATTCTGGCTGACACTATGGTTAACTGAGCTATAGGAGTCTCCCTTCTCCAAGAGGAGAGACAAATTAGCCCTATTCCCATTGCTTATTTTTTTCAGGCTCAGCACTAAAAGCTTTATCCAGACTACAGTTATTTCATCATCAACTTACAGCACAGGTTTGGAGGATCATCAGGAAAAAAAGGGAATGTCTCTTCAGCAACATTGCTCCACTGCTCTGCCCAAGAAAAAAAAAAATGTCAGAGTTTTCAAAAGGTTATGGAAGGACTTAATGCAACTTAAGACCCTCCAGCTAAACTACAGATATTTTGCCAAAGTTGTTTTTTAAAAGGTGGAAGGTTCATTCCACCACAATACAACTGTTTCCATCACATATACTTCAAGCAGGAACAATGTTTACTCTATAAAAACTGATTTATAAACACTTTTATCAAAAATACATGGGGAGAGGGGCTGATCTTTTTATATCACTTTTCTTTTCTCTCCCAGCTCCTTTATCTTGCCCCCACCATTTTAGTATGGAAAAAGAGGAAATACTAGCTACACACAAAAAGTTCAGCTCATGCTTTTTTTTTTTTAATTCCATTAAAAATAGCTTCAGAAAGCAAGCAAGACATTTTTTTCTCCCCCAAAAAACCCTCATTTTTCCAAAACAAAATTGAAAAAAACCCCTCCAGCCAGCTTCCCTTACTCAGCATTAACCTGGCTCTCTCAACAATTAGGTCTCCACATTTAAAACCCTTCTAACAGAGGCATAACAAACCAGCGTTAAGCTCGTTTATTGTTACTCGCTAGCTCAAAAAATTTCTGCTTTCCAGCTAAAACACCAGCCTGCATTCGCCGCCTCAGGAGAGCTAGATCCGAGGTCAGGATCCCTAATCCCAAAGCCCCCTTTGATTTTACAAATCAACAAATCCATCACTGGTGAATATCACAGCGATTATTTTTAAGAGCGGCGGAGTGAGATTGCCTGCCTAATTGGAGGCCAAGCAGAAGAAAAACTTGCACAGGGCTTGCCAACGACCTAAACTTCCCAGTCTTTCCCCTCAAAGCAGGGCACACATCTCCATCCTCTTCCTCACCTCGTGCTGCAGAGCAGGGGCTGCCGCAATTAGAGGGCTATTTATCGGAGAGGGGGGCCTTTGCCCGCCCCCTCGGGCGGGGCTTATTGTGACGAGGAGGGACCTGTTGTGATGCGGTGGGGCTAATACACACAGAGGGTGGCCACCAAGCTGTGATAGATAACATCGAGGGCGGGGGGGTGGACGGGACATCACTGCCCCAGCTCCAGAGGAGGGCTGCTTCACAGGGTTTGGGTTCTTTAAACCATCTTCTTGAAGTGGACCAGCTTGATGGCACCTACTGCCCTTTGCGTTGGGGGCAAAGCCGGGCTGGATGCTGGAGGGCTCTTCAGTGCTTCACAGCCATACTTGGCCCGAGCTGCTGCCTCTAAGTTTAGGGGGTGCCTTGGGCTGATTCCTTGGCCGGGATGTTTGTCTCAGCAGCGTTCAAGAAATAGAGGGATCCAAGCCAACTCCCTCAACAATTAAAGGCGCCGCTGTTATGCCCGGTTAGAATCCATGCTAAAACTTCCGCCGAGCCTTGTCCGAGCGCTGGCCTAGGAAAGTGGGAGAGAAATTCCCCTGAAAAAGCTGGGTTTTAGTTCACGAGTGCTGTGGATTTGTCAGAAGAGGTGGGAAGCATCGAGGATACCTTGCCCGGCTCTCCCTTCCACGCTGAGCTCCGACTCCCGCTGTGTTTAAACTAGGTTGGCCACAAGCCTTCTGGACGCAAGCATGGAAACCGCTCCATGGCGGCTGAGGCCTGGCTGGGGCTTTGGTAGGCTCCGTGTGGTATTTCTGGGGCTTTCCACCCAGAAGGGATCATTAAAAGCTGTGCTTTTCGGCGTCTGTGCTAGGAACTGGGAAATAGAGTGCCTCCGTGCTGCAATAGCTCGCCTAATAATTTCGTGTTCCAAATAACAGGGTTCTGCCTCCTCTGCCCCCAGAAGCAATGATCAGACATAAAGGTAGAAGGACCAAGAGATCAAAGGGGGCTCCTTCAGCTCCATCTCCTTGAGGCTGTCCTGTATAACTCTGAATTAAATGGTTTTGGTGTTCTGGCACACAGCAGCTCAGGCACCAACAGGGTTTCCAGACAACTGCTCTGTCCTCCTGAGAAAGCAGCATCTCTGGCCTGCTTTGCCCCTAGAAATACTCCAGCCAAACCATGCACGAAGGGCAGAGGAGTCTCTGGAATGTTCAGAAATTAAATGACACCAACTGGTGCTATAACTAAACCTAAAATCTCTTTTTATTATGAGCTGAAATAAAAAGCCTTATCTGCCTGAAAAAGCATATATCTACTATTATGTGTGTTGTCTGTTCCCTAGAATGGTGGAAAAAGCCACTTTGCTCCACAACTCCCTTGTAAGCATTGTGTCCCTCTGAAGACCATGTCTAGACTGAGTCAATCAGAGCCATTTATTTCCCGTCTATGCAAATCAGGCTCTAACGAAGCCAAGAAAAGCTCAGTGGTGCCAGAGTCGGAGGAGACCAAAGATGCCTGTTGGTGCTCACCCTCTGCATGACCTCAGAGCTGTGAAGATGCCATGGGAGACACGACCTGTGTGGAGCAGGAGAGGAGGGTGCAGGCAGTGGGCAGACAGGGTTGGGGCCGGTGGAGGACACCAGTGGGTGAGCCCATGGCTTGATCTCCAGCTTCCACTGTACCACCTTTGCAAGAAGCTGCCCTACTCACGAGCCAGCCCCGTTTTACAGACATGAGGTCTTCTTCATGTTATTTCAGGCACCATTTGCTAAGGCACAGCCGGTGTCCAAATAGTATTTTTTACAACCAGATGTAAATACACAAGCCTCACCACACACAGGAACAGATTTACTGGAGGGTGGTGGGAAGAGGATCGGGTCCTTGACTCACCCCCACCCATATTTTCCTTGCTTAATGTGGGACGTGTGTTGCTGCAGCATCCCTACATCCTTCCCTCAAATCACTCAGCCCTAGCTGCAGACACACGGTGGCTCGGCTGCGTCCTGGTGGCTTTTGCAGGAGAAGATCAGAGGGTTCATCCGAGGATACCCAAACTATCTGAAACATACTACCCCATTCCTTTATGCTGCAGTGGCTTGGGAAGTACTGCTGCCCTTCCCCTTTCCACAGCAGATGTGGAGTCAGTTGCTTGAATATAGCTTTAAACCGTTGCTGTAGATGCATCAGCTTTACTGGTTTCCCTCAGGTCTCTACCTCATCGTGTCTCACGCAGCCCGCGATCAAAGCCAAGGGAAGGATAAACAGCCCAGACAGTCTGGAAACGCTGGATATTCCTTCACTTTCTGCATGACCGCCATGGGCTTGTCTTCCTGGTTTTCATAGCTCTCCCTGGGCTCAACCGTTCGTTTCATTGCTCCATGCTTGGCCTCTCCTCCGTCCTCCCCATGACTCCTCACAGCCGGGGGTCACTGGAGCTCAAGCTGCCAAGCTTCCCCGAGACCCCATCCCTCATTCCCAATCCCTGAGTCATTTCCTCTCCCCAAACCTCACCTTTCGACTTCCATTTTTCATTTGCTTGTGATTTTCTCTCTATCTCTGTAGGGTTTTTTTGCTCTACACCGTTCAGTTGCAGCCTTGTTGGTCCAGGCGGGAGTGCTGCTACTGGTTCCAGCAGGAAACGGAGGGGTGTAAAGACACCACATAAACACATGGGCCTAAATCCTCCCCTCGTGCAACACAGTGCCAGCCCCTGTGGAGATGAGCTGACTTGCATCAGCTGAAAATCTAAGCCTTGCTGCCGTGGACACTTAAGAGTTTCTTTTCTCTCAAGAAAACATCATTACTGGATGATCAGAAGTTGGTTGGAAATGGAAGCAAATCTGCCTAGAAAAAAAAAAAAAAAGAAATTCAAAGTTTTTCTCATTTCATATGCTTTGAAACTGGCACTTCTATGATTTTTCATCAGCGCTTTTTGTTGAAATTATTGTTATTTTTGGAAATCATCAAAAATATGGCTTTTAGTAAGAAAATGTAGTGTCTGGCCAATAGAATTCCTATCAGGCTTTCGAAGAGTAGAGTGAAAAATCACCTCTAATTTCATAAAAAAATATGAAAATATCATTAGCGCTAATATAGTTTCATAAAGTTTTATTTTAAAGGAGCTTTAGAAAAACACTTTTTGCCTGTGGAACACCGTAAAATTTTAGCTCATCATAAAACTGCGCATGCTGAGTGTGGGGGTTTTGCCATCCTCAGCCCCTGGCAACCAGCAGGGTCCATCTGGAGCTTCCGGCTCAATGTTCTCTGATGGACACATCCCCTATGGTTCTTGTCTCATTTAAAGCATTGGTGTCTTCATTAAAGCAGTCCTTCTTGCACCGTGACAAGTATGAAGGGGAAAGTCCCCCGTGGAAGCAGTGAATGTTCAACCACAGGGAGTAAAAGCATGGCCAACCCCAGGATTTTAGCAGATATATATATAAAATAAGCCACACCTGTCAACAGAGCAGAGCTAGTCCAATAGCCACTATTCAAAATGTCTCCCCTGCTTTCAGCATCCTCCTGCAAGGCTCTTCTTCCTCTGCACCCTCAGGTCACCAACACTTAATGACAGTCAGTGTCATTCCCCCAAGGACTTGCCACCTGAGCACTCTCCCTCCTTCACTGACAGGATGATGTAGCCCAAACAAGGTTCTTCCTCCTGGGGTCTCTTCCGAAGGTCCCAGCCTCCATCCAGGCCTCTCCAGCCAGGTGTCTCTTCCAAGTGTCAACAGGGGGGCAAGGACACGTCTAGGAACTCACACACCAGGGGCTGCATAACCGCAGCCATCCCAGGAGATAAGAGCATCCTTCTTAATTTACGCCACCTCCTGACAGCAAGCTGAGATCCTGCAGATGCTGCTTAGAGCCATGTGCACAGGCTAGGAATTACGGCACGTGTGTGACCTGCAGGACAGACTCATATGGCCACCAGCCCAACCCCTTGACCAAGAAAGACTGGGCTATATCAGAATTGTTTCTCCGGCTTGCCGGTGGCTCGTGGACACCTGCTTATTACACCGACCCTCCCCAAATGCACTCACGCAGCACCTTCCCTAATGCAAAGTCCAACCCTTTGCCAGGGTTTGGCCCCTGACCATGCTTGGGTTCTCCCTCATCACCCTCACTTTGAAGGATGTAGACTGGGGAGCGAAGAATGAGCCCTGACAGGCACAGGGGACCGTCCTCCCATGGGTTCTCCCCTCCATCCCTGGTGACCGTGGGCCTGTGACAAAGGGGGATGGCCCAGGGAACAAGGAACAGCTAGGGGTTGGGAGGGTGCTCTGGTGCCTGCACTCACCCCGGGGGAGCCCAGTAGCGCAAGCGCGTCTCGCCCGTCCCCGGCACAGTGAGCAGGAGATGAATTACTGAGGACAGCTGAGACAGGAGGCAAATGGCATCGCACTGAAGCTCAACAGGGCCGGTGACTGTGCACTGTGGGATCCTAAATATTTGGAGAGCAAAGGTCAGGAGAACAGGACACTCCTCAGTGATGATTTGCTTCCCACCCCCACAGCAGGGACGCGGGGCTGCTATGCTTGGAATGACCCCGGGCATCGGCCACAGCCAGTGCCCTGATGGGTCTCAAGGGTTCGGTGGTACCCACAGGGCAGGTCCTTGCTCTCCTCCAGGTTTTGGCTGCCACCAGAACCTGGTCAGTATTTAGGACAGACCCGATGTGTGAAGCGTGAAGCCAGGAAAAAAGTGCCCACCGGTCACGCCACATCCTCAACGGGGCACGGTGGGAGCTGCTGCCGGGTGGCTAATCCTCCTCGCCACGTCCCCCCGTGCCCGCTGCCCAGGCCACCGGCCGTTGCCAAAATAAACACTCGGGCATGGCAACGCTGACATTTGCTTCAGGCGAACAGGAGCTGGAAGGAGGCAGTCACGTTATATTTTGCAGGCTGGTCACGAGGTAGGAGACAACCTGCTTGACACAGGGTGTTTGGGATCTCATCTGCCCCCGTGACTTTGCGGCCGGCCCCGATGTGCCCTGGCTGACCCCCTCCACGTGGACCTCTTCCAGCTGAGCCCATCACCGTGTCCCAAGCCTTGGCGATGCTCCCAGGTGTCTCTGCAGGGTTAAACATCTCCTGCCGCGCTTTGCTGTCCCCACGCCAGAGCCAGGGATGTCCCCAGGGCAGTAGCCCCACCAGAGACAAGGTTGAGCAGAGCACAGCAGCAGCAGGTATGGCCCCATCAGGCAGGGGACAAGCAGCCAGCACACAGTCCATCCCTCCTCCCAAAAGATCATCCCTCCTCCCAAAAGATCATCCCTCCACCGAGGGGTCACAGCTCTGCCTGGTGAAGGCAGCAGCCCCCACACCTGGCTGGTGG
>JAHREE010000097.1:3794917-3830665 GCA_033628505.1 Tringa tobata
TGTCTCTATCACTGCAGAGGGACTGAGCTTGTGGCTGAAGCTGAAGGAAGACACCCGACTCAGAAAGTCCTGCAGGGTTTCACGGAAAACCTCTTCGCATCTCATCCTGGACTCCAGACCCGGTGGAGTGGAACTGCAGCCCCCTCATCCATGGCACATGCCAATACCAGAGCTGGGAGACTGTTGACTGCTTTATCAGCACCAAAAAAAGCTGCAGGCTTTCACACTGTCCACCCATTGCTGCTGAGCATCACCTCTAAGGCAGATTCCCACCTGCGGAGAGCCCGGCCTGGACCAGGTAAGGGAGCTGCTGCATCAGGGTGGGCTGGACAAGCAGGGAGGACTTTTATAGCCAGGTCACAGCTTTACATGTAGCTACATGTCTGTGTCCTGAGAGGGCAGGTGGAAATATCTACGCCGTTAACGCAGTGGCAGATGCCTCCACCTATCCCACAAGTGGAGTAAAAATTGCAGCCTTCAACTTTGTAACTTGGTTAAAAGAATTTCAAAGAGCAGAGTGGGATGAAAGCCTTTTTCCACAGGGGCAAGTAGGTGAACTTAACCAGGTCGTATCATCGTCCTCCTTTCCATTTTAAGCTTAAAAGCCACCCAGCCTTTTGGAAAAGATTCTTTAGCACTTTCCTTTAAGCATTTCCTCGTGATTGTATTCTACAGTCCAAGTAAAAGTTTACTGACCAGGTTATTTCCCACAATTGCTCAGTCCCCTGCTCGTGTCTGCACGTGGGTTTGTTCTTGCTTTATTTTTCCTGCAGATATTTGTGGCTCTTCTTTTGTTCTCTTCAGGGCTCAGGTGGGGAAGCGTGGGTCTAACAGAGCCGTGTTGGGTCCAGTCCTGGGCTCTGCCACAGGCCAGCTGCCGTTGGAGTAAACTGCCTCAATTTCCCTTCTACCAAATGGGGATAACCGGAGCGTAGGTGCTGGCTGGAGGACTGAGAATGGGTGAGAAAGGCACCTTTCTCTAAGGCCACATTTCACCCTTTCTCCATAGAAGTTGTGGATCTTCAGGGAGGAAAGCAAACCAAGGGCATGGCAGGGACCACCATTCATATCGGGAGAGCTGAGAGAAAAAGGATGGAAGATTCCTGTTTCTTCCAGAGCATGCATTTAAATTGACCAAGTATCTGAATGCGGCCAGTTCTTTTCAATCAGAGGATCTGACTTTTCCAGTCACTGGAGAGGGTGGCAGGACAGATTCCCAATAAGGGAGTCACTAAAGATCATGCCAGGATGCACAAAGAAAAATATACCACTGGGAGAGATGGAAACCTTCATTTCTGCAGGCATTAGCTGGTGAAGTTTTCATGTCAATGCAAGGATTTTAATGTATTCTGATCTAGCAAGAATGAGTTTGGGAGGGAAAAGGCTTATGGGGTGTGAAGGAGGAACAGCAATCGATCATATCAAACATTGATTTTCTCAACCCATCATATCAAACAGCCCTTACTTATCGCTCGCTTTCTTCTTTTTTATTCATCTGAACATCAGAAAAGGAGTTGGAAGTGAAAACTCAACAGTATGGCTGGGGCTGGAGCTGCCTCCACCTGAAATCACATCTAGGAAAGGAAGAGACATCTCATCCGGACAATGGGACGTGAAGACCCGACTGTGTGAAGTGTTTATAGTCCAAGGCCCTGATCTCACGTCGTTTTACACGCGGTGGGAGAAGCCCTGGCCCCGTCTCGGGCTGTGGGGTGGCTGAGACTCCAGCTGGTGAGTAGTTACTTTAAAGCTGACGGGACCACTTAAATTGCTCTCGACTTCACTGGGTTAGGACCCAGATGTCAACCTAGTTTTGACAGGCAGATAAAACAGCGGGACGGAGGCGGGTAGGAGCACACAGACAGGAAACAAACTGTGTTTTACCGTTAAATAAGGAAAGCCAAACCAGACGAAGTCCAATTCCCACATATGCTTTATAACTCGGAGAACTCTTCCTGTCCCAGATCTTTTATAAAAGGGTGGAAAATGATAATAAAGATGGCTACGAAACAAACGCGAGCTGGATCTCTCTTTACAATGAGGTGATGAGGGAGGAAATAAATCACTTTTACTAAAGTATGTGTATGTTTTGCCATCATCTAGTGCCTTCTGCATCAGTTCATCCCAACTGAGTATGCAGAGAGATTTCAACCGCTCTTTTACCTCCAGCCCCCCAACTGTTTTGCACTAAAGCTGCAGCCTCCTTTAGAAATGTCGCACACATAAATCACAGCCTCGCTGTCTGCACGGGGGAGAGTTGCGCTTGAAGCATCCCTGTTTGCAGAGCCCTCCCCTTAGTCATAAAGCAGAGTCATCCATATCTGAGCCACCCCCTGGGACACACAAGGAAGAGGAGGGGATGGGGACCTTGGGAGTGAGGACCTCTCTGGTTCTTCTCCCAAGGACTGCTGAAATGAGCAGTCCAAAGCATCCTCCAGCCTCAAAGCCAGCAATGGCCACTGGGGGATGCTTCAATGATACAAGACCTGCTGACGGTGCTTTTAGCATGGCCCTCACCTTACTAGCCACCAAACATTCAGGGACTTCCATGGTTGAAAGCTGCATGAGTACCACCTCCTTGAAATAATAGCAGTTGGGCCCATTCCCACCCTCAGCCCATCCCTGTATGAATCCATCCATACTCCAAAATTCCAGATGGAGACCCTCAGCAGAAGCCTGAGAAACACTCCCACTACAGCTACTTTGTGTGATGGGAAGGCTTTGCCACCAGAAGGTGGATCACATCGCTCACATAAGAGCTCAATACATTAGGATGAGGCGATTACAGCAAGGGAGCGGGAGGAAATCCTTTCCTCCTGGGAGATTTCCTTCACGGGATGCCAACTCTCAGAGGAGGAACGTGTGATGGAGAACAGCAACAAGAGCAAAACAGGAGACCCAGAGGGTTGACTTTATGGATTGTAACCACAACTAGCACACATACAGGAGTCGGGGT
The DNA here is from genome assembly GCA_033628505.1 of Tringa tobata. Taxonomy (NCBI): domain Eukaryota; kingdom Metazoa; phylum Chordata; class Aves; order Charadriiformes; family Scolopacidae; genus Tringa; species Tringa tobata. The sequence continues at coordinate 3,797,874 of JAHREE010000097.1, forward strand.
ACCACGCTGCTCAGTGATAGGATCACCAGCCATGCAAAAAACAGCCCAGGACACTGGGCAATGACAGCCTGGGGTCAAAAGGGCCAAAATTAAGCACCTTTCCTGAGCTATTCCATTTCTTCAAGACGCAGGAGGTGGGTAACAAAAGCAAATAAATTATTGCTGAGAACTAACTCTGAGTCACTAATGTATTTGTAGGAAATCGTGCAGCAAGGTCCAGGCAAAATCATTTATTCCCAAAAAGTACAGGTAAAGCATTTACCAAACTAGGAAACATCAGGGAAATATTCCTAAAGAAAGAAACTTGTAAACTATTTTTCACCTTTGTAGGGAAGTCAAAATTCCTGCCTGCCCCGGGTCTGTTCCCCATGGCAAAAACCCAAGCCTAAGAAAAGCCCAAGCAGAAGGGCCAGGCTGAGCTGGTCCCTCTCCCTGGTGGCTCAGCTGTCCTGCCTGGTGGCTTCAATGCACTGATAAGAACAAAGCATGGGCCACGCATGGGGTTAGCAAGGAACATTTAAATATTTGTTTTTATAAAGCAATATTAAATAGTCTAGACACCCAAAAGGTTACGATCATTGTAATACAACCACAGCACAGGTCCAAAACCCATCTCTTGGTGAGAATGACTTGCCAACATGCTGCTCTGAGCAGGGCACAGTTTTTACCGTTCTCTGACCATCCTTCTATCCTAGAAGGATCCAGGCTATGGCAGCAACCAGAAGAAATCATCACACAAAATTACTGAGGACAACCCCTGCAAGAGCAAACCTTCACAAGAAACCTTGGTCTCCTGCTTTTCAACTACCTCCAATTCACCTTAAAAAATTGTCCCTTCACAACAAAACACTGATGCACACTGACCAGGTTTCCTGGGTTTTGTTCAGAGGACATGAGGTAGGAGGTTAAAGCTCAGTATCCTGCAGGGTCATTCCACAAGGCTTGTTCATGGCCCCTCCCCAGAAATTTTGATGTTTTCACCACAATAATAAGCAGCCAGGTCTGTGGAATAACCTGGCCCATTGGGCTTGATGAAAACCTCTGCAAATTTATCTGGGGATTGTAAGAACAGGACAGGAACAGGCAGGAAATCTTAACCTGGACACGGGCACTGCAGCGGGAGTTCATTCCCATGTTATTTCCCATTCCCTGACCCCACACAGCCTGAGTGCCCCCCCTTGCCTGGAAGCCCTGCTTCTGCCCCCATGCTTGTTAGCTGCCACGCGAGCATCACTTCTGCTGCACAGACCCTGCCTCCACCACAGCTCCAGCTAGCCCCCCAGACCTGCCAAAGCTTGTGTTTTTCAATGAAATCAAGGAACTGATATCCAAGTGCCCCGAATGCTGCACACCAGGATTCCCAGAAAAGGACTTCACTGCAAAACTTTCCCTTTTCCTTGACAATTTGTTACTCTTACAACTACCAGACCAATTCGCTGCAAGCCCAGGCAGACTGTTAAAATCCCACTCTGCTAGCTCACCGCCCTCCCTCTTTTTCCTCTGTTTAATGCTCCTGCCAGCATTGATTTCATTCACTCCAACCATAATAGCCTTTTCCCTTCCCTTAGGCCAGGAGCACACCTCTGTCATGGAAAATTTCCCTCCGTCTTGTACCTTCAGCCTGATCTGCCTGCAGCCAGGCTGGCAGGTTGTTTTTTTCTCACCGCTTAACATGCTTTTGAAACAAAGGCTCTTTAATCCCCCCAACCCAGCCAGGCACCTCTGTCAATCCCCTCCTGGTAGCACAGGCAGAGCATGAACCTCAGCAAGAGGTACTGAGCACCCCACGAGCTGGTGGGACCGGGTGGATGGAGGCTGAGTAGGACATTGAGTCTCCTGAGAAGTTGGGGATGGAGCAGGGCTGGGAGTGGGGAGAACATCCCAGCCAGGGTGCAGAGGTGAAGCCACAAGATGATGATGGTGATCTGGGGGGAAAGAGAGCAGAGATCCTCCCACCCAGAAGGGGGAAGGATGCTCGTATGTTCACTTGCTAGCCTAGAGAGGGGTCTCCAAGACCCACAGCGCTGATGGAGAGCCAGGGGTTGGCAGTCAAGCCTCTGCTTGGCATACTAAAGCCAGGCAAAAAAACAGGAGAAAACAAGTCCAGGAGCAAGACACTGACCTTCAAGTTCTCCAGGTATAGAGGGGGTGAACTGGCCACTGCCCAGCCCTTCTGCCCAAAACAGGTACATCTTGTCACATGTCTGTGTTGGTGGAGCAGCTGGTTGTCTGGAAGGAAGCCAACTTGGCTAAGGCTGTGAAGACCTCATCTTCCTTTGAGACCACTCCACAAATGATCAATAACTAAGATCTCATGCAATGACTTCAAAGTGTATGTGGTACAGTAAAAGGGTCTCCAGCTATGACAGACCAGGGGTTCACCACATCATTTCCTCGTGAGAAGGCAGAAGAGATGAATCAGATTCAAATCAGACTGGACAAGTATGAATCACAGTGTTTGCCTCACATTCCTTCTAGCCAAAACCACCCCTGGTTGGTGCTACTTGGGGCTGGGAAAATCAATCCAGACTTTCTTTATTTTGAGGATCCACAGAGATTCAGTTAATTCCTTTCCACCTGCCGCTTCTGAAATTCTGTGGACACCGGGGTCCTTCAGCAGAGATGGGAATCTCCATAGCACAGCAGTGTTTGATGCAGGTAGGCAGCTGGCACCAGCATCCAGGTCCTGGGCGGTTTCTGTTGGCTGAGTGCCTGGGGGGAGTGTTTGGGGTTCATCCATCACCTCTTGTTCTGCAGTAGCTGTTCTGGAGGACCACACCACATCACTTCTGGTACCCCAGCTGCATCCTGACTAGTCAAGATGTGAGCTTTGTTGAATTGCTTCTGTTTGGATGAGAAACAGTTGATGCCAGTCAGCAGTATATTTGGGCTAGCTCTATGACCTAGGAAGGCTTGTTCCTCCCAAAGCAGCACCCGGACTTCCTCAGCCTGTCCAAGCAGTGTGAGATATGGGGGCCATGACCTCTCTTCTGGGGCTCCAAGCCCATCATACTTCTTTCTGTTGGCTTTTTGTCTTCAAGCCTGCAGCTCCCAGGGCTTTTCTGCAACTCACTTTCCCTGCTCGCAGACCTCACCCCAGCCACTATGATGCACTGATTTGCCCATCTTCTGGCAGGAAACCCTGCTGGTCCATACAGGGGTGGACTTGAGAGAAGTTCAAAGCACCTGCACTCCTGGTCCTGCCTCTTTTCTATTCATATTGCCAGTTCAAAGCCACATTGAGGCCAGGATCAGAAGGGTTGATATGATGCTTGAGAGGAACTGCACTTTTTGATAATGTAACAGGCTGAAGAAGTCTCAGTGTTCATCTAGAAGGTTGACCTTATCGGTCAACTCTGGTACTGCCACCTTGAGTACAAAGGATGAGGGAGATGGATTTGGACTTGCAGCCTGGCGTGCATTCTGCTTACCCAACAGGATAGGTGCAAAACAGGACATTGACCTCCCTCACCAGCTGATGCCCAAGATGATGAGGTACCAGGGGAAAGGAGGGATTTCTATCCCGAGGGTGACCAAGAGGATGTTTTGTTCTTGCAGAAGAAATGTTGAATGAAATACTTCAGCAGAGCTTTGCAATGGGAGTCAGGCTGGGAGGGAAGTGTGGTCCCTTAGTGCTATGGGAAGAAATCCCCTTCAGAATGGCAAGACATCATCAGCTAGAAAACAGCAGTTGAAGGTCTCCAGGAGGTGACTGGGGCAGGCCTGATCTGGATTTCTGCAGGCAGAGGAAAAATCAGGAGAGAAAACTGAACATCAACTGCTCCCTTTCCCTTTCTCAGTCGGTTTGCTGTACTACATGCTCTTCTTTGAAGGGTGCTCAGATGATTAAATATTATCCATTTTCTTTCCACCAAACTTGAAGTGCACAAGCTTTGTGCAAAATTTCCTGCCTTGTGTCTCTTTCAGTAGGCATAGCATATCTTCAAAGACTTAAAAGATCAAAAATGAGCAGCTTGTCCCCCACCATACAGGGAGGGAAACTGGAGCAGGGGGGAAACATATAGGAAACCTGGAGCAAGCCTGAGAGTGGGTCAAAAAAGAATCTGGTCAGGGTCTGGTCATCATTTTTCCGGGCTAAAGAGTCTGGAAGAGGTTTGAAAGACCAATTTAGGAATCCAACTCCCATCCAAAACAACGTGAACTGGGCACTTGCATCCTGCCATAAAGTTTTTAAAGAAAAAACACCAACAGCAATAAAAAGCAATCCCAAGAGGCACAAACATGTTCAGGCAGAGCAGAAGTGAGAAGAACTGTCTCGAGTCCCAGGTGAACGGCACACCGACACTGAGATATTGGAGATATGTTCTTAACTGCAGGGCTGAAGGGGTTAAGAGGAGCCCCTCGAGCAGCCAGCACCCACTGGAGAGTTCAGCAGCTTCCACCACAGAATTAGCTGGTTGCAAACAGGTCCTAATAGCTTTGCCTCCTAGAGCCACCAAATCCAGAGGCTGGCAGCTGCTGTGGGTTCATTCTTCCACTGCTTAGCGCTTCCCCCCTAGGGAAGGTGGGGCCAGACACAGCCTCCAGCACTCACCAAAATCACAGGGGATAAAAGATGAGCAAAGGAGGATGGAAAGACTTTTCAACAGTCAGGTGTCTGTGCTGTAAGTCCCAAGCTGACCTGCTTTCCAGGGCTGCCAGCCCCTGTGTTTCCATCACACGTTTCTCAGAGTGGGAAGGATTTATTCCCCCCTTTTTTTTTTCCCCTTACACCACAGCTGAGGAGTCCTGACTGCAGACTACAACATGAAAACCACGGTCCTTCATGCACACCTACAGAGCACAGAGAAAGATGAAGTACTGCTGATGGTGGTGAAAGCAGGCAGATGAGGAAAGATGCCCCTTTTCTTTTTAAGCCAGTCTCAAGAATTTGGCTGGCCTGAGTGACGAGCCCAAAGTGCTTTAGGTCCCTCATCATCGGCTCCCAGGAACACATCCCAGTGCTGACCAGACCCCATGGAGGAGGGCAATGGTCCTTGGCCCCTGGAGGTATGTAGTCACTTCTCCACCAAAGCCAAGACTGACTGAGAACCTCCTCAGTGAGCAAATCACAGCATGTACCCTCCATCAGCAGGATCCATTGCCAGCTGCCCTCATGGGGGCCACAAGCCAGGAGCTGGGCTTGAGATAATCGTACCAAAATTCATTTGCCTAATTACTGCTTGTGTTCCCAAGTGGGTGGAGAGGGACTTCAGCAAGCAGAGTAAGCGTGCCACAATAGCCAGTGGCACCTCCACACAGCCAGTGGCAGGACTTGAAAGGAGGTTCTGCCTCTTTCTTCGCTTTTTCCCCTACACACACTCCAATTATGAACTTGACCACTCCACGCACCGCAAGTGCCTTGTTCTGCAAACAGAGACCTAGCGCTCCAGAGAGGCTTGCAGGCCTTGTTCAAGCTCATGCTTGTGAAGAACCCCCCCATTCCCACACATTCTGGGGAAAACCAGTGGCAATGGTGGTCGCAGGCTAAGCCTGCCATGGGATGCTCTACACAGGATCCAGACTGGAGCCTTGCACACCGCATATGCCATGGGGGCAGCAGCGGAGCAGCCCCATACAACTTGATGTCCTTGGCCATCTTCAGAGCATCACTGCACAAATGTCCCTCTAAAGGAGGAGCTCGTGGTGGTTTCCCCTCTCTTGCAGCTGCCTTCACTGGATGTCCCCACAGCAGATGCTGTGGTCATCACAGCCAGGGTGATTCCCATGAGCCTCATGAGAGCAGGCTATATCCCACCTCTTATCTGACCTAGACCAAATGTCCTCCAGATCCTTCACAGAGCAACCAAAATCCTGAACAGAAAGCCAGGACATGCTGGAAAGGCCCTAAGCAAACAGCAAGGGTGAAACACACTAGTTTCGTCTTTCTAGTTGGGGTGGGGGAGATTTCAGGTGGATTTAGCAGTTCTCAGCAGCACTTTTCTCTGTTGACTTGAACCAGAATAGAATCAGACCGGTGAGCATGTCCAACATAGACATGAGCATGTCCAACACTCTTCTTCCCAGGATAAGACCCAACCAGGACACAAAGTCATCATTCCCTTTACGTATATGGGGAGCTCCCCCACAGACCATTTGGGAAGCAGAACAGAAAAGATTCTTGGGATGTAGGAAACCAACAGAGGGTAATTTCTCTGGTGGGACCCCTTTGCTCAACTACATAGAAATGCATTACCAGCCTTGATAATGGGTTGGTAGCTGCTGACCATGGCTCAGCAGAGTTAGTTGGAGACAAACAGTCAGGAACTCAAGAGGAAAGGTTGGATTTACACCCAGCACTCTGGTGGTGTGGACTGATCTACCTGTTCTCGCCATCCTACCCCAGTCTCCCCACACTGAAAATAGAGATATGTCCATCACCTGCCTCAGGGGTGCATTGCAATGGTTAACTCATTAACCTGTCTATCCAAAATGGCACATGAAGCACGAAGAAAGTCCATGCCTGATATCAGCACCATTTATGGAATCACACCCAAACTCCTGGATCAGGACTCTGGGAAGTAATAATAAAAACACAGCGAGGTACCACTGCCAGCCTACACCAACAGCGGCAGACCAGAGACCAGCGGTCACATCACCACTGGCCTGGGCTTCACGTGTCACTGATTGACTCAAGTTTTAATTATGCCCCAATATCACCACGTCTCCCAAAACACAAAGCTTTCAGCCAGGCAGTTCCTGCCAGCCAAAATTTCATAAAGAGCAGCTAGTGACTAAGACGGGCCAACCTTCAAGTCAGATGCTAACAGCTTTGGACAAGTGTGGGATTTTTACACCCCTATCTGCAGGAAAATCTGATGTTTAGTGCCCTGACTGTGAGCAGGTCACTCTTAAACCCCTGAACATCCCAGGCAAAAAAAAAAAAAAAAAAAAGAGAGAAAAAAAAGAAAAAAAAAGTGCCGGAGGGGAATTGTACTGGCTCTAATCCCTTCTGCCATTCTGCATATTCATGGAACATTGTCATAACACATCAGTGGGACAAAAGGTCTGTCGGCACCTCCTCCTCATTCCTTTGATAAACCACGAGACAAATGCTGAGTAAACACTTGGAATCCATTCACTGCACTATTCTCATCGGGATGAGAAAGGGCTCCTCTTTCTTGCAGGCCCAGAGCTGCTCAGCCTAATAAAGTACGGCCCACGGCCCGTGAAAAGAGAGGCCTATGGATGATGAAAACATGGATTATCTCATTTCACCCTCCTTGTATCAGACCCTGCTCACATTCTGAGTGCACTTGGTCTGACACGCAATTACACACACCAAAAAAAAATAATAATAAAATTAAAAAAGAAAAAAAAGCCGGGGGAAAAGGGTGTTTAGCGAACGGGGGGACTGTCCGTGAAATTTCACAGATGACCTTTCCCTAGTGGGAAAGTAATTTGTTTCTGCCCCAGCCATCGCCAGGAGTTTTCTCATCGATATCAGCATTCCCCTGAATATTGCAGTTGGTGGGAGAAGAGACAGCACTTAATACAAAGCTTTGCAGGTCACTTTAATGGCCTGATTCAAGCTGGTGCTGAGCCCTGGAGAAGTTGATGGGAGGTTGCTAAGAACCCATAAATGGCTCCCTGGCCGTGCCACTGCCTTGGCTCTCTGTTGCCTGCTCAGCAGTGGGTGTAGGCAAAGTCCCCTTCTCCTCGCACTCACACGGCTGGAAATCAAGAGTCCTGAGATCAGCCAAGGGCCTGGAGAAGGAGGAGTTACTTCTGCACCCTTGGCAGGATGCAAGCACCTCGGTGGTTTGGGACCTCTGGGTGAAAAGCACGACGCGAGACAAGCAGGTCGGGCAATGAGATCTCCTGTGCTGGAGGCCAACGAGCTCCAGTGTGGAAATAAAACCATCCAGTCCCTTCGGAGGTTTGGAGCCCACCAGAGCACAGAGCAGGCTGGCGAAGCTGGGAGCAACACAGCTCCTTCAGCCGTTATTCACACCCCACAAACAGGCAAAGAGATCAGCAGCACCTTGTCATATAACTAATAACCCCCCAAAAAATCAACATAAAGTGCCTCCTTACCGTTAGGTGTTCAGTGACTTGACCAAGGTTACACAGGACATCAAGCACCAAAGTCACCCCCGAGCGTTTTCCAACGCCTACAGCAGCCTCCTCCGTTGCCCAACTTTCTGGAGGCTGAGCTAAAAACGCCTGCAGTAAAACAAAACAAACCAAAAAACCCTTTAATAACCCCCAAAAAAGCAAGAAACTGGCTCTTTTGTAAACAATAATCTGAAAGAAATATTTTCCATTTAAATATGACCCCTTTATTTGGAAGAATATGAACAGTTTTCAAAGTGAAAATTAATTTCAGAGATAGTACACGGGGAATGAGCACACTTAATGCCATTGTGCCCATAATAGAAAACAAGACACAGTTATGAAATGCTGTCAAATGATTAAGAAACAATAAATAGACTGCTGATCAGCTAGGGTGTCTTCTCTTTTAAATAAATGCCTCATAAACCTGTCCACAAACTGAGGGATGAGCGTAGCGGTTGTAAACAGTGTATTCATCGCTTTTGTCTCCGCAAAATCCTTATGTTCACCCTTAAGTCTCAAAGAACTGGCAAAAATAGAAAAAAACAAACCCGTGAGCGGTTGTTCCTTGGCCTGGCACGTTACTCTTGAACGTCGCTGTTCAAATATTTGCGTTTTACAAGGTGTTTGTTACAAAACCTCCCAGAGGACCCCGCCACAGCCTCGCAGCAGCTCCAGCCTCTCGCTGGGCTCCGAGCGAGTTTGTTTTTTCCCCGAGCGAGTGACTCCTCTCCCTGAGCAACCAAGACGCAAAAGCAAGTGTGAAACTTGCAGGGCTTCCAAGAGGCTGTTTGTTTTGCTGCCCGAAAGCAATTTTCGGGCTAAACTGTATTCGCACGTGTAACGGCCACATTTTCCCTGCCCCAGGGAGGGGTGACAAGCAGGCTGCCACCTACAAACACCTACATCCGACCCGCACGGCAGCACAGGACTTAATTAAAATATTAGACTAATGCAGTGATTTCTTTCCTTAGATGATGTTTTTATTTCCCAGTTGCTGCATTATAAAAAAAAAAAATAAAAATGAAAGAAAAAATCATCAGTGCTGTTAAGCTCAGACCCTGAGATGATTTAGGCACATAACTCCCATTCGAGTCCAAATGATCTCAGCTGTCTTTGGGATACGAGCCTCTGAGAGCTCCTCACTCAATATTTCTTACAGCTATAGGTCTCCATACAGTTTCTTTGACTGCCCAGCAGCGGGTCCAGTCTGCAGGGCCTTGGAGCTCTGAATTCAACCCCATGGGCTAAACAATGCTCTGCATCTTCACATGCTCAAAAATCAATCCCCCTTCTCTTCTGCAGCCACCACCTGCAGCCAGCAGTACCAGACCGCCCTCTCCGCCAGCCAGGACCCAGCTGGGGAATAGATCAGTTTGGAAAGGGAGCAGGAACAACCCTCAGCCTGCCTCTGGGCACTTTTCCAGGGACTCTGCTGTGCTTTGCCTTAGATCCCACAGCTCCTGTGCCGTTCCCCAGTGTTGGGATGCAGGCAACTGCCCAACCCAGGGCTGCTCCAAGGATGCTCGGTGCTGAGCAGGGTAGGAGGCTTCATATGTCTCACTCCAGCCCGTTGCTCTCCAGGGATAACTCTGACACCCTCAAGAGCTGTCAGGCCCTGGGGAAGGGTCAGAATTTGGCCCTGAAGACTGATGGAAGGGTTTTTTTCCCATCAACTCCTGCAGAAGCAGCTTTGGTACCTGTTGCATCCTGTCAGCAGCGCTCAGGTTAGAGCATCCAGCCTTAAATCGACAACGTTCCTCTGAAAACCCGATAAGTAATTGGGGGATCTGCTAATAGGGCTTGTCAAAATCAATTGGGGTTAAACACCTTTAGCTACAATAACAGTCATCTGACCCCGGGCTCCAGAAACTGCCAGGCTCAGAGGAACCCCGGGGGGTTATTCCTGGCTTCCCATTGCTTTGAGACAGATAAAAGAGCAGACGATGCAGAGCTGGGTAATCCGTTCAGCCTGTCCCAGCCATGCACTGAAGTGACAGCTCCCAGAGTTTCTGCAGAGCTGGCTCCTCCTGGGAATTGTGTGCAGAGGGGCCAATTTGTTCAACAAAACCTGGGCAACCAGAGTTTTCTTAAATTCAATTGCCTGAAGGAGAAGGCAAACAGCATTTTAAGCGGAGGAAAGTGCATTAAAACCACATCTTTGATACAATGGCAGATACACCCCACGCTGCCAACGTCTGAAATGATAATATTTTTTTTCTTAAATAAATAGCTCAGCAGCAGGATCCCAGCTTCCCCCGGCACAGGGAGGCTTCACGCTGCAACAGCCGCATTTCCAGCCCTCCAGGCCAAACTGCTTCAACGCTTTCACCTCTTTGCTGGGCTCATTTCCGAGGGCAGACGAGCTCAGGAGGGACCGACAGCGGTACCCACACTGCTGAGGATCCACACATCCAGAGGGCACTTCCAGCTTATGTTTCCCACCAGCTCCCAGTAGGGAAGGTATAGGAACATCAGTTAGCATGGGCATCCTTCCCGGATTGGTACAACGGGTTTTTCCTGCCCTTGGGAATTTACTGCCTTTGGACATCTGTCTTAACATAGAGGAAGGCAAAGGAGGTTTGTTCAGGAGAGAAGCAAATGTTTAGGATTTGGGCACTTGCATAACCCAATGGGCCTCTTGTTGTTTGTCCAGTTGTGGGATGCACCACCACCTCCTCCCTGGGAGCTTTTCATCTGTGCCTTCCTCCCTCCTCCATCTGAGCAGTGTCTGTGACTGTGGGGACATTGGGGACCTCAGGAGAGGGTCTTCAGGTATCCCAGGAGAGGCTCCTCAGGCACCTGGGACCCTGAGCTAGACAGAAGTGACGCAGGGGAAAGGGACAGAGCTTTCCTGCTGCATCCCAGGCAGGATGCTCGGTGGCTGGCTGCTGGCTGTCCCTTTGCAGAGCAGCAGCTAACTTCATCCTCAAGCACAACATGTGATCTTTGCATGAAGTCAAGCCTATAATGAGGGATTTCAAATCGTTCCATCCAGTCTCAAAACTTCTGTGGAAGTATGAGACAGTCAAAGAAAAGTATCCCTTGCCACGCCTCCGTGAACTGCGGAGAAAGCTGCTTTCAGGCTTTCCTCCCTGGAGATTTCAGCTTCTCCTGCTTTTGTGAGGATCCTAACAAGGTTGTCTCTCCCACACAGGTCAGGCCTTTTAACTTCTCACCTTGGCTGGGGCTCAAAACACCAGTGCCAAAGTGAAATCCAGCAGTACAGAGAATAAACATTACCCCAATGCTTCCAAACAGGCATGAGTGGGGGGAGAGGGAGGGCAGCAGCGAAACCTTAGCAGAACAGGAGATGAAAGGGTGATACCAGGCAATACCAGCAGGGAAAATGGGAAGGAATTTACTAAATAAAATCTTTCCTTCAACACCAGGGAAGGTCTTTCATCTGTGAGGGATGTCACACCGTGGACATCTGCATTGTCATCCAAAATCAGCTCTAGTTTTCCCCCCAAGCCACCCTCTGCCTCTCTCCTGTGAGTCCAGCCCCATCCAGCAGAGACCAGACATCCACATGTGGGATCCCAGCACATGAAACCTTCAGTGATTACGGTCCCAATGGAGGAAAATAAACTATTCAGAGAAATCTGAAAAGGGAGGGATTGGTAGTGATACAATGCAAAACACAGCTGAGGAAAACCTGGGGAAGACCAGCAGTGAAAGTGCTGACCTTACCTTGGGAAACAGAAAAACTGGGTCTTTCCCAGGGATGGGAGGCAGCCAGGAGACCACCCATGTGGTCACACACACATGGAGGGGTGCTAGTTAACTGCAAGCCCAAAGAAAGAATTAAAAAAAAAAAAATCCCAAGGTCTCTCTGCATCCAGAACTGTCTCCCCTGAATCTCAGTGATGCTGCAGGAGGGCTGTACCATCTCCCCAGAGCACATGCGTGTGGTGTACATAGAATCATAGAATCATCTGGGCCGGAAGGGACCTTCATAGGTCATCTAGTCCGACCCCCCCCCCAGTCAGCAGGGACACCCCCAACTAGACCAGGTTGCCCAGGGCCTCGTCGAGACTCACCTTGAATGTCTCCAGGGAAGGGGGCTCAACTACCTACCCTGGCAACCTGTTCCAGTGTTCCACCACCCTCATAGTAAAGAGCTAATTCCTGATGTCTAATCTAAATCTGCTCTTCTCCAGTTTATAGCCATTACCCCTTGTTCTGTCATCGCTGGCCTTTGTAAACAGACTGTCTCCAGCCTTCCTGTAGACATCAGAGGTTGCAACCACCTGCACAGCTGCAGCAGATGAACTTATTCTACCGAGATGACTTAGTTCCCTGGGTGACATTGAAGGGGATCAGGCTTCAGGCAGCATCCCCTGGATGCTCCTGGCTGCAACAGATAGGGGCAGACAGGGCAAGCACTGGCTGCTGGGTGCCCCTTTTTGCCCATCCTCGAGGTGCGGGAGGAGGTCAGCTATGGGGCTTGGTCCTCTCATTCCAGATTTGCACAAGGGAAGGGGAAGAACTGCTGGAACCCAGCCCTCTCCTGAGTTACTGTGGCAGGGGAATCACCTCCCTGAGTGGGAAGGAAGGGTACTGGAGGAAAGGACACAAGTCACACGGCAGTCTGAGACAGATGTCAGCTCACATGTGTCACATTTTGTACAAAAAAAATGAATCCACCTGGTCCAACACGCTTCTCCTGGTGCCCACAGCAAGACCCCCCCGCAGGGAGACTAACCTGCCCCTTCACCTGGGCTCCTTTTTTTACCAAAACACCAAAAATATTAAACGTGAAGCGAAATTCAGAACGCGTTGAAGGACTCTGCACTCAAAGAAGACTCCAATTTCTAAAGAAAGTCTAAACCAACTGTCATCGGCCGAGGGGCACATTGTCCCTCGGAGCAGTGGCTGGTGCCACATAGGAGGTATTCAGTCTAAATTAACTCTCCCCCTAATACCTGAGCAAACATTTTCAGCTTGAGACTTAATATCCCTGGACATGTCTGCTGTCTCCCAGGTGAATCCCCAGATAAACAAGGTCAGCTCAGCTCTAATGCGGCTGTAAAAAGCTGTCAGTCAGCCCCGGAGGTCTGCTTGCAAGGTCAAACCAGTTCTGAAGGTTGCTGGGGCCAAACCTGGCCTGCCACTCACTTTAAGTGCAGGAAGGTTTGTTTTCTCATCACAATGTCAGGTATCCCAAATTTAGGATTAGCTGTCGGCTGCCACAACATTGTTCTTTCAAAAAAACAAATAAAATATAAACATGTGCACACACACACATCCCCAGCCCCGAATAAATCTGTGTGCTGAGCCTGCCTGCAGCTGGGAGGTGAAAAGAAACTTGCCCTTCCAGAAAAAAGAAAAGGGACGTTCCCAGACATCGTGTGACAGTCTCTGGCACAAAAGAATCCCCAAAAGGACAGAGGAACATCTTTCAGTCAAAATTCACACTTGAATTATGATATATCCACCAGATTAATCCACTGCTGAAAAGTCTCTTTGTCCAGCGGATGGGGAGTGAGGCATGGCACCCTTCATCTCAAAGGAGACATCAGGAAGCTGTCCTGGGCCAGCTGCGACCAAAACAGCTTTGCATGGGATGAATCCCTGGTGCCACACGTGAAACGAACACATCATCTTCCCCAAATCCCACCAGCTGTTTAAGCACAGGGACCAGTTTTCCCCTCTGCATCCAGACCAGATGATGCTCTGGGAACAAGGACCAAACCAAACAACCTGCCAGAGTCCAGTCCAACCTTGGCTCGGTCCCTCCACCGCCCTTGCGATACCATCAGCACATCACAGGGACAACATTCACAGTCTGGGGGATGAAATTTCCTGGGATGTGATCCTCAGGAAAAAGGCTTCCATGGTGGTCCTCTAACCACAACACGGTTTAAAGGGGGAGGTAGTCTGTCTGGGGTGGATACTGTGGAAATAAGTCCACAGGGAGAGCTGTTTCAGGCAGCTCACCCCTTTCAGAAATACACCAACCTCCACCATAAAATCCACTTGAGCTTTTGCCTCCCACCAGCTCCTAGGTTAACTGGCTTCAACTTCTCCTGAAAAAAGCAGCATAAGTCAATCCATGACCAGTTTATTCCTTTATGGGGGAACCAACATCACTCCTAAACATCCCTCCTCCCTCTTGGTGTTTGGCCACAGCATCACTCCTGCCAGTGCTTGGATGTGGTGTTTCTGCTGGTGCAAGGGGCTGGCTGGGCATGAACCATCCAGGACACCCCAAGGCATTTGTCAGAGACCCTGCCTGCAGCTGAAGAGGAGGGAAATTTTTCAGCTTGTTTCTCAGGAGGGAAGGATGGGGAGCATGGAGCTGCCCCGGCCCCTCAGAAAGAAAAAGAAAAGACAAATAAGCTCCTCAGAGGAGGAATTATCAGTCCGTGCACAAAGAGGTGAGCCTGAAGAGACTTGTGTCGGGAATGCCTGGAGTGAGACAGGCTGACGACTGACAGCAGCACCCTCCCTCCACGGCACGCACTGCAGTGAGCTCGTGGCAAAGAGCAGGAGAGGCACATTCAACTAAGCCCCTTGTGTCTCCACACACCAGTAAGGGTTTAGTGTCCCAGTTCTCAGCTTGCGTTGTCATGCTCCAGCCATCTACAGAGACTAATGGACCAGGTGGGCTTTGCTGCGATACCTCAGAGAGATATATCAACTTCCACCCTGCCCTCAACTAATCAACTAATATCAACCTCCATCCCACACACAACTATATCAACATCCATCCCCACCTCAGATTCAGCAGAGGTGCCCTAAACCTCACAGAGAACCCAGCCAGCATCCCCAAGGTAGAAGAGAGGGCAGGTAACCATTGCCTCTTTGGGGCACACACATCCTTACTCTCCAACATTGTCAAAAGACCCTCTTGACCTGCAGTACATCTCCAGGTTTTGCTAATAAGTGGCTATTTCAGCATGTACTTGGCTGAGGAAACCATCTCAGCCACCGGCACCTCTCCACTGGGAGAGATTATCTGAATGGCTGAATATTCATGTATAATTATATAAAGCCTTGGCTCCCAAGGCAAAACTAGATTAAGAAATCACCATCCTTGATGCCTGCAGCTCCGTGCTACAGTTCACTGCCACACCTCCAAAAGGGATTAGTTTTTAACCCGGGCCATTTGGTCATCCAGCTAACTGCTCAGCCTTATAAAACACTTACAACTGCACAGCAAAGGCGATGGGGAACTGGGGCACCACTGGAAGAGCAGTTGGGCCAGGAAAAGCTCATTTTCAGCCAAACTAAGTGAATCATCAACAAACTTAAATGAAATCGAGTTGACACCATCTGCTGCCCATCCTGGAGCAAACTTTCAAAATGATATCTCATGGTGAAAGAAACCTCCCAAAAGCAATTAAATAACAAAACCCTGTAGAACGCTAAGGGTGACCATACATCACCTGCAGGGCTATAGCATTTCCCCAGAAAGCTTCTCCTCTATGATCTCCATCACAAGAACATCCCACAGCCAGTTAACTACCCAAAATTGACATATTTTTTTTGTTCTTTCAGTCTTCAAGGCGCGTTAATAATTTCAAAACAAAGAAACAAGACACTGTCCTTAAACATCCCCAATATTTCAAGTTTAATTTTGTTTCAACATCGCTAGAACTGTGTTTTTTCAACAATTGAACCATTAATCTTTTTTAGAACCACTCAGGACCTTATCTACATACAACATTTATCTTCCTGATCTCAAAACCAAGGGGAAAATAGGCATTTCTTTTTTTCTGCTTCTACAAGACAATACCATGGCAACATTCACCGCTGCTTCCAACCCAGGCTATCAATGTGTTCAGCCTAGTGCTTTCCTCACATTGCAACTCAGCGTAAAAATATCTGATTCTCAGTTTCACCCCATTACATCATGCTCTTAATATCCTTTAAAAAAAAAAAAAAAAACAAAAACAAAACCCAATCCAGCCACCTAACCAAAAATCCACTTCTTGCCGAGGCCCATGAGAAACTCTCTCCCAGACCTTCCCAGAGAGGTCTTGGGAGCTGCTGTCACCGTCTCCTTGCTCTGCTAGACATCACTACATCCACTGAAGAAGAGTGACCCACTCGCTCCTTAGCCTAACTCATCACCACTTGATCATCAGAGACCTTACTCATTGCTACAGCAGCTTCCATGAAGGTGCCACTCCGTCTTCTTTTCTCCTCACCTCTCCACTCTTCATGAATTTCAGCTGAATCAAGATCTACTCTCCAGCAAAGGCACTGGAGCTAGGCCTGATACACCGCAGTGGTAGCAAAGCTTTGGCCAAACACCAGTTCTCTTCTCTTTCCCAAAAAGTTGTCATTCCCCGTTCTGGAGCCTCGCGTGATGGATGTTTTCACCACTATCAACAAACACAGCACACGACGCAACACAAATGCTCTCACAGTTTACAAAGCCCGTTCTTCCCCTCTCCTCCTGCCTCGCCTGCTTGAATTCAGAGAGGGCCAACAACGATTAAACACATAAATGTAAATGTTAGTAGATTGCTTCTAATAGGAAACAAAAATGTTTTGAGCAAAGCTAATTGCCGGGAAATAAGGTCGTTCCAATATTTCAGCGGGGGGTTATAAATCTCTTGGTTCCTGCCCCCTTCCAGCGTTAAGGTTTTACAGATGTTGCTGTCAGAAGGAGGAGAATGATTTCAGATGCTTGTTTCCACTGTATGTTATAAAAAAAGGCATAAATGCATGCAGCAAATTGCCGGGTGGGTTTTCTTTCTATAAGAAAAACACACAAATCTCAACAAACAAAACATAGAAAATCTGCATTGGGACTCCTAAAATCTTATAATAGTACAAAATACTAAACACATTGACAACTGGCAAACTTTAACATGTAATTTGACTCATCCAGTTGCATCAACTGCCGAAATCCTTCTTCCGGTCTTCTGCTTTTTACCCTTCTCCACCACCAAGTATTCACTGTACATGGAGGGACCCTGTAGCCCCACAAGAACATCAGGACACAGCTCAGTCCTTCCTGGGCTGGAAGAAGAGGAGAAGATGGGGCTGAGCAGCCAGGGAGAAGAGAGTTGTCCCCTGCAAAAGCTAGGCCTAGACCCAAATCCAAACGTTACGATAGCAGGGAAAGGGAAGAAAGCCTCTATTAAATAGAAGAGGATGGTTGGGGAAGAGAATGAGACCTGGTGGCTACCTCTAAGTTGGCTGGACAGGGGAGTTACCCATTTGCATGGCAGATATCTGTCAGCAAAGGGGCTGGCTCAGCTCTTTTACCCTTGCACAGAATGGCCAGTGAGCTCCTGGGAGCCCCCAGACACCCCCAGGATTAGGGTGAATCCCCCCCCCACCAGCCCAGTGCTGACACCCCACAGTACATGCTGTACATGGACACACAGTATGCTCTCTTTGGAAGCCATTCCTCAAGCAGCAACATCTTGTTAAGAAAAACGAGAGCAAGGCCTACCAAAATAACGCACTCAGTTGCAAAAACAGTTCTCTCCCTGGGAAAACAGAGGAAGCGCAGAGAGGACTCAAGGCAGACCAGGGGTTAGTCCCCACGAGAAGGTGTCCATCAAATTTCTCATCATTGTTTTAATTGGGATAATGTAGGCATTAAACAGGAGGATTACACTATGGTTCTTGCTTAGCACCACCAGATGTCAGTCACCTCACCAGCCAGGCTGGTGTCCATGCTGTCAGCAGTGTCTGCACCCAGCATCTGAACTGGGCACCGGTCAAACGAGGACCTGAGTGGGCTTCGAATGCCCACGTCCAAAATTGCCAGCGCAAAAGCTAAGGTAGCTCAAATTGTGATTGGAACATATACACATAAGCACACCAATTTGCTTATCTTTAACTCAAAGAGCTGATTTAACATTCACGGGCATCACTGCCACACATTGCCGTGTGTTAACGTGAGCTCTCTTTCCAGCAAAGCATAATGCATTCATTCTCCTTCAAATTCACTTACCTTTAACTCCTCAGTGACATCCAAAAGAGGGGAGGGCTCTGCTCCCCTCATGCCCACTGCCCCCAGTGACCTCCTTGGGATTCAGTGGCATCCCTCCCAAGGCACCAGGTTTCCTCCAATCATGCCTGATAGAAGCCAAGGGGCTAAGACTTCTCATGAGAGGCATTTGGGCTGCTTTATTTTTCCAATCCAGCAGAAGCTGTGCCTCTCCTGCTGAGAAGCCTGGAGCCGTCTCTGAAGATGATGGGTCCGTTCCAGCTTTACACTATTTTTCCTTAAGCTCAGAGATCGCTGCTGAGCTGTCTCTCATCCTGCTTCTGGCACCTTCTTGCATTTTAAACTGCAATCGTACCCCCCAGAAAAAAAAACCCTTAGCCAGGCAAGACAGCATCCAGTTCAGCTCCTCTTACATTCCCAGGGCAGCAGTATGACTTCTCCAGATCCAAAGTGTAACCCTACCATGGCTGATTTCCACAAGACCCAAGAGGCATCTGTAAAAAACAAGCCAAGCCAGAAATAACCCATTGGGACAGAAGAGCTGAAGTCCAGTATCTGTCTCATTCAAGTAGCGGGATTCATGTCTCTCTCAGAAAGCAGACAACCACCACATACGAAGAAGCAAGTACATGTCTACCTTAAATCTCCTGATACTCACACACGGCTGGACCCCAGCAAGGAAGGGGCTGTTCAGGGTCGCATTCATGCAACCTGTGTGGCTGAGCTCCTTATTTCCCACCACATGGGCTAGTCCGCAGGATCCACGAGCGGGGGTTATATTTGGGATATCTGCATTTGGAGGAGATAAAGACGCTGGGATGGCCCATTTCAGGATCAGCCCGTTAAGTCACAGAGGCCAGCGTGGCATCCTCAGGTATGGCAGGTCAGCTCCTCCCAAGCTGTGGGTTCAGGAGACCCACTGGGAAGGACAAGCCCCACCGCCTCCACGTGGGGAATCGCACCAGTTCCTTGCGGGAGGGCGGTGTGGGTGCCAGGTGTGCACCCCAGGGTGCCCCTTTCAGGAAGGCTCCTCCACCCTGGCTGTAAATACCAGCCCCGGCTGCACGTTCCCCAGCGGCTCGCTGTGTTCTTCCAGCAGATGTGCCAAGACAAACCGACGTGAGGCTCCGTAATCGGCAGTTTGTTGGTCTCCCGGGGCCAGTGAAAGCCCAGATTAGACTTTACAGCTGACTCGAACGCACAAGCAACCAAGCTCTGCTAGGGCCACAAGCGACTGTGGAATGATTTAGGAGATGGGTCCTTGAAGTTGCCAATTATTTATCTAGTTGATGACTCAGACAAGCAGTTTTACTGTCCAAACCTTGAGGGAAAACATGTGGAACTAATCAGGCTGCACTGAAAAAAAAAAAAATTAAAAAAAATCAAATTAATATAAAATAAATTGAGCGATGCACACAATACCAAACCTGACTTTTCCTTCCAAATAGGCACCGTATCTAAGTGAGATGCTTTTTGTTGCTTATTTATTATTATTTTGGTTTTAAAGGGCAACACATGGCAGCAAAAGTCATTTCTGCAAGCATAACAAAACATAATCTCTTCACAAAGAAAGGCAGTGGCTGTTTATTCAGCAGGTCCCTTCTATTCATCACATTTCCATCTGAAAATAAGAATGTCATTGAAAATAATAATAAACCAATGCGTTTTTGTGATTACCCTAGAAATCCACTAATTTCAGTGTTAAACCAACCAATTGGAACAAGGTTTTCCAAAGCATTTGTTGCCTGTTAAGGCAGAGAGAGACTAAAGAGGGAGAGAAGATGTTTCAGTACTTTAACATTGGCTGGGAGATTTGGGTCCTCAATTTTCCGGGCCTCAGAATCCTTGGGTACATCACTTCAGCCCAACTCACCAGAAGCAGGATGCCCAATTCCCACAGAGATGCACATTTTGGGATCTTGTGGGATTTGGGACCACTCCACTGCACAGTGATGTTCAGAGCCCTCACCCAGCCAGGATCCGTGTTAATCTCTAGTTTCAAAGGTGCACATATGGGTAAAACTAAAAATTTTTCTTAAGAATTACAGATTTTGCTGAAATTCCATTCTTGGGGAGGGAGACTCAAGTACCAACCACATGAAAACAACGTGCTCAGAAAGAGGTCTGAAAAATATTGTACCCAGTGTCAGAGAGGGCATCGATAAAGTTGAGTCGGTTTAAACCAGAAGCCAGTGCTCAGCTTCATGCCAGCTCTTCTCCCACCCCTCACATCCTTCTCCAGCACTGGTGAAGCACATCCTTTCTCCAACCGGCATCACCCTTCCTCGGGACCCCAGGGCTTGACTCTGAGCCAGAGGCTCCTCCTTACCTGCCCTTTTCACGGCCTCCTCCTTGTCACACAGCCTCCCAGATAACATCAGGCCAAGTCATTTATGTCCCCCTGGGGCCAGCAAACCAAATTTTCTGACTGACCTGCCCAGATCACCTCTCATCAGCCTCACCCACCGGTTGGTGCCAGGGTTCTTCCTCTACCCAAGTGGCCAGGTATTGTCCTGGAGCCAGACAGTTCCCCCCTCCTCCTGTTCACCGAAAGACTGACTATGTCATTGCTGGGGCCATTTGTTTCACACACGCTCCAGCGATTCACATCCCCACCCTGGCATCATGTCACTCCAAAACTTGCCCTTCCTCTGTGACCTTCCTGTTTGCTGTCTCTTCTCCACCACCGCCCTTTGATTGACTTGCGTAAAGCTCTCCCCGTCAAGCAGGCCATGGTCTGGGGCCAAAAAGGAAAAGACCACAGGTCAGCAGGGAGGAGTACCTGCTGTGAGAGCTTATTTCACCCCTGGCAGGGGGATCATGTCTCTCCTGAGACATATACCTCCCTATCAGACCAGCCCGATGCTCAACAGTCAGGGCTCAGAAGCAAACATCCCACTGCCCGTCTATCCCCAACATCTTGTTGACAGCTGCTGGTGGGTTTGTGTTACTTATTATTGGTACTTCAAGCAGTTTCATGGTTGTATTTCCTATCAGAGAGCACCAAAAGCCTGATTTCCATCTGCCTTATCCTCATCCAACCCACAGTCATTCTCTCACCCCTGAGGTGGGTGCCCGCTTTAAGAGACCAAAATGGCCTCCACAACAGGCCTATTCACCGACCTGTAGGCCCTGCCACCTCCCTCACTTTCCCTAAAATAAACCATCCATCAGGAATGCACCTTCACCTGACAAGCGAGGCAGAGAAGACCAGGAAAATACTAAGTGAGAAAGAGCATGCCTTGGAACAGAGCAACCAGCGTACCAGAGACTTTTTCTTTAATAAAAGAGAAGGGAAACAAGCAGCATTCAGGCCGACTTAAAAGATTGAGCAGCACGATGACAGCTCCCATTCCAGGGGAGAAAGGCAGAGGGGATTTGGATTCAAACTAAACCCTTGTGGCAGGTACCCATCAACACGCACCCCAAGGTCACACGTGGGAGGCAGCTGATTTTAAAATAATAGGACAGCTTGGGGCTTTATTTACCTTCAGAAAGGTTTTTTTCACTCTGCCGGCAGGCGCTCCACCCTTGGAGACCTTATGGGATGCCAGTAGCATCACCCTTAAAGGAGCAGGTTTTGGGGACCACCAGATGTGCAGGGAGGGATGAAATCCAAGTGCACAGAGGCAGACAGGGATCCCACATCCCCATGGATCCCCAGGAAGGGCTCTCACCCCTATAATGCACAGCCCAGTACTGCCACTCCACTGGTGTCCTGTCCTCCACGTACATGTCCTACAGGGCAGTCAGGCTGATACAGTCTCTCCTCCCACAGCTGCCTGCGGCAGCACAACCCCTTCTTTCCACATCCACATACACGCAGACACCCAATTTTAAGCACACAAACAGCCTGTTTCCTCTGCTGACACCATGCCGGGCTTAAAAGCACCAAGGATCAAGCCTGGAATTGCAAGTTTGCTGGAGAACAGAGGGCCTGTCCCCATGGCTGGGGAACAGCAGCAGCAGAACAGAGAGCCAGGAGGTCCACAGCAGCAGCTCAGCTCCGTGGCAAACAGTTCTCATTCCTGTCACTCCTCTCAGGTGTTAAGAAGTACCTTTTTGAGGCAGAAAAGCCATAATGGCATCTCCTGCACACGAGACAGAGGGCAGGGCTGGTGCTGCTGCGGCAGGGGACAATATGGGGTCACGGTCTTTCTGTCTCACCTCCACTGCCTGTGCCACAGCCCTGCAGAGGAGGGGACAGGCTTTACTCCTGCAGCTCACGTGCCTGTTACTTAGAGCCTGCTCTGACTTAAAACCTAGCCAAAAAAGGACCAAGTATCCCAGATTCTTGGCTGGCAGGCAGGAGCCTGCCACCAGCCTGAAAAACCAGGACAGGTCCTCCAGCAAGAGGGGTTCACTGACTTGTTGGAGGCATCTGGCAACTTATTTAACCCTCAGCACTGCTCTTTTAACTCTCAGCCTTTGCTCGTTTTCTCAGTTTAAGTTCAGTTAGCAAGGTTTCCTTAAGGCTTGCAATACTGGGGCTAGAGGGACTTGGGTAGGTTTGTTTTTTTTTTCCTTTAAATGAAGATCCAAGAGATGGTACAGAAATCTGAGCCTGCTTTAAAGAGAAAAAACAACTTTCCTACTCTTTGTGGTTATGGGACAGAAACAAACTGGGGAAAAAAAAAAGGGAAATCAGAAAGCAAAGAAAAAAATTCAAGCTTCAGATGATTTCTAACCGAATTTCATGCTCGCTGAGTGCCTGGCAGGCTTTCCAGTCACAGAGGCTTTGGGGCACCAAAGTCCCCTTGAGTAACGTCAAACTCCTCAGCAACTGAGGAAGAGCTTTGGGGCATTTACTGGTAGGGAAAGGGACCAACAAGCAGCACAGCAAAGCCCCTCAGCTGACGGAGACCTCTGCCCAAGGGATCCCAAGATTTTGTGCTCCAGTCCCCACTCTGCCCACAGCAACAGACGATGAAAAGCAAGGAAGCTACTCAGCCCCACATCCCTGACACTGCCCCAAAACACCTCCAGCACATTCCCCTCACATAGTCCAAAAGAGCCAGCAGCTTTGTCCCTGAGCAAACCAATACAGTAATAACTAAACCCAGAGCTCTCACCTCTGCTTCTTCCTTGGAACCCAAAGCAGGAGCTGCAGGACCAGCACTTCCCTTCCCGGGTGAGAAGTTTTAGGCTCCAATCCACAACCACACCCTAACTTCTGGGACCAGCAGGAACTGTTAACAAGTGCCTGTCCTCACCGACCTGGGCAGGGTTCCCAGCTGGAACCAATTAGACCAATTAGTAGCACATCAAGGTTACCCTTCGTTTCTACCAATGATTATCACATGTGGGTTTTTGCCAACGACCTTACCCATTTCTGTGCCCTTTAGCATCTCTAGGGCTGTTTATGGGGACTCCCATCTCCCCACTTTTATCCTTTTCCCCTTGAGCTCATATTTTTATGGGACTGTGCAGTTCAGAGAGGGGACAGCAGGATAGATAAGGCAGGAATTAATGAATTGCTTGTGATGGAGGAATAACAACCAAGCTAATTGTCATTAGCTGCTGTGGTGACCCTGTGCCTACTCAGACAGCAGAAACCTACCTGCTCTCCCAAAGGCACTCAAAATCTTCCTTCTCCAGAGTAATCCCTATCACGGGGTCAGTGATAGGGACATTTTTCACTAATTTTCAAAATTAAGGTTATCACCTTTTATTATTATTAGGGTCACATGTCCCTTATCATTTTAATCAACTGATGTTCTTATTAACTTTTAAAAACACATGTTATCTGAAGCATAATTACCTAGTCTTTTATTCTGCAGTGGAGATGGACATGAGCAGGTTGGACGCGACTGCTGAGAGATGTCATATCCATCAAGGGGGACTGGACTCCCAAACTGGTTTTTGGTTCTCGGAGTCTGTGTTAGCTTGTTCTTGAGGCACATCTCGTCCAGCATGAGTGGCTGCCCTAAAAAATTACACTAATGAATTTCCCTGAAAAAAATAACTTTTCTAAGTACTTTGGAAAACAGCAGAACTTGTTTAACATCCTGACCTAAACACCTGGAATAACTTTGGGGATAAAGGACTCTCGACTCATTGAACTGACTCAGTGAAGTCCTCCCAAATCACATTAAACCTGCCAAGATGCCAACTCTGCTCTGCCTCTGCCCGTTCTCCTACCTCAAGGTCCTTTTGGGAAGCATGAGACTGTCACTGCTGAAGGATGCCGGATGCCCTGGTAGCATCCTCACAGCTATGGCTGAAGGAGCAAACTAACCCATGCTTCTCCACCAGAGTCCCTTGAAAGGAATAATAGCATAAAAGGACAACTAGGAGATTTTGACAAAAAAAAACATCAATCAACAGACAAAACAATTTAGGTTTCTGACTATGTAGCTACGGTCATTTCTGTCTAAAATTCCCCTGTGAAAGGGAATCGGGTGTTTAACTGATTAACCGATCGATTCCCGATTAACCCAGGCTCTCTGGGATGGAGAGGCACCAGGAATATTTCTCAGCCGTAGTACCAGGTATGTGACTCCTTCGCTAACGGAAAACTCCCACCCAAGCCAATCTCGGAAAGTTGCCTAGTTGGTCCAGGATGGGAATGACAAAACTATCACGAATGAAGTGGCACAGAACAGCCACAATAATTACGTTGGCCCTGTCTAGTTGTTCTCATTAGACACAATTAAATAAACTGACAAAAAAAAAAAGCACAATGTTCACTGTTGCCAAGTTACCGATATAGTGGATCTCAGTGCAAGAAAAAATCCATCCCAAATAATCTTTTTTTCTTTATGGGGATTTTTTTCTTTTTTAAGTTACACCATTAAAAAAAAATCCACAGGGTTTATTTTATTTATTTTTTTAAGTTAGGTCTTTCAATATATGGGAAATACTATACAGCCTGTGAATGACACTTTCAAGCTGCATCTTCTCCTCTGCGAGCCTTGCACCCCTCCTTGTGGCAGATTGAAGCAATTGTGTGAGCAAAAGCCTCTCTCTGCTGGGCTTTGGCTTCCAAAAAGAGCACAGCTAACCGCCTGAGACATGCTTTCAGCTCTGGCACCCAGCATCGTCTTCTCCAGGTTGCGAACGTCTCCGAGCTAGAGATATAAACAACTTCTCCCTCTCACTAGAAGTCAACTGTAAGCATGTGTTTCAAACATAATTAAACTGGAGGGTGTAGATGTGCGTGTGACACATTGGAACAGTTAAACTACCCAATCTTAATGTTTGTTTAAAGGTTACTTTTGGATGAAAGCTGGTTAGAGAATAAATAACAGATGCTGAAGGCATCCATTATGTATTTTTGCAATTAGCAGAAAATCCTGGTACTTTTCTTAAAGAACATACATAATTTTGTGGGATGTTTATTGCTGGAAGCAATCCGCTCTTGCTGGCAAGAACAGCATCCAAGAGCCCAGGGAAGCTTCACAAGAAGTCACACATGGTAAGCCAAATGTAATGCTTGCTGCAGGAACAGCACTTAAAACCCTGAGCTCCGTCGCAAGGAAGTAGTCAAATGCACTTTCTTTCCGCAGAAAATTTTGGATTAGAAAGAACACGGTAAAATTATCCTTGTTTCTATTTTCCATGGGCATTTTGATTACCCAGGCTGCTGATTATACTTTCATTTGAAAAATTCGTCCAGGATGTTTCATGCCATTGTTGTCTTCTATGCCTCTAGGGCTTCTCTCATGGTCTGGCTCCCATCTCACCGCCTGGGGTAGGGAGATACTACCATACCTGGGGAAAAGTTGTCCATCCAGGATGCATGGCCTGGAAGGGAAAATGGAAGTAAGGAAGCTGCTACAGCTCCCAGAGAGCATCTCCCTCCCACAGAAGTTCGTGTGTGAGGAGAACGAGGTGGGGCAGCAGCTTAAATTTGAACTGTGCCAGTCCACCCCCTAAAATAAAGGCATGGGTGATTTCCCTCATATCCAAATGGAACCACAGGAGATATTCAGACAAGGACAGAGGTATTTGGGTTAGAACATAACATGGACCTCAGGGTACCCGTTGACAAACAGCTGGGGACTTCAGCTGTTCTGGTTTAGAAGACAACAGTGGTAACACCTTGAAAGGCAACCTGAAGAGATAACTGTGCTCAGTCAGGAAAGAGAACCACCACATACTACATCCTCCAAACGCCTTGATAGATCCTGATAGTCCCTGAAGACCTCTACAAGAGATTAAGCTTCACTCCTACGACTTGATCCAATTGAGAAGCTATCCAAAAATCTCTTTTCACGTCTCATGGCACTAAATAAAAATGCCACGCTGAGCACAAAAGTTCAGCTTGGTGCCAGCAGAGCTGCTGTACAAGGTACCACTTCCACGTACCATCCACAGATCGTTAGACTTTGGCAGCGGCACAGCGATCCAGCAATCTCTGCTGTTTCTTACCACAAAGAAACTGCATTGTGCTAAAAAGCCCTCCAGAATAAAGCAGATAATATCTTTTGGGATGGCGCCTTGTATTTTCCAAGAGTTGTCTCTCGCTGCAGCAGCTCCTACAAGAAACTAACCCAAACCCTCCTGTTTGTAAATTAGAAAGAAAAAGCATAACTCAGACTGGTGTTTGGTTTAGGACTGAATGGTTTGCACGGCGCTTAAGAAGCATTTTAGACAAAAGCAAGCTTCCTGCCAAGCATTTGAGGGGGGCAGAGAAAATTTCTGCTTCTCTGTCTGAATGCAGTTATAAACCAGGATGACAAAATAGCCTGGCATTGCTGCCCACAGTGAAAGGGGCTGTGCATCTCCTTCTTCACCAGCACGGCTCAACTTGTCTTCATCCTGCCCAGTTTTGCTTCCCACAGCTTTACCCTGAAGACAAATTCCCATCCCCAGAACCCCTGGAATTCAAGGTGGCAGAGATGATGAGGGGAGGCTTCTAGGCAGGACGTGCTTTTGTATGAATTTCCATCCAGCCAGCAGCACCATGAAATAGCTGGAGTAAATACAAGCATCGCTGCCATGCGGAACAGATAGGTATCAAAGGCTGAAGTCAGACTAGTGAAGCAGAATTGACTGAGCTTCTTTAAGCGTCTTCCCTCCCTTCCTCAATCATTTCACTTGCTTCCATTGAAGCATAACAGGTCATTGCTAGTTTAACATCTGGTGACTGTGGAGGGGTTTGTTGGTTGGTTTTTTTTCCCCCCCATGCAACTGTTGCTGAAGCAAGACAGACATATCTGATCTCACACGGGAGAAAAGAGCAGAGGTACAACACTGAGATTTTCTGTAGTTGAAAAAAAACATAAAACGCACAATGTGCTTTACACCAGTTTTGTAGCAGATTATGTACCAAGCTCGCTGGCAGAAACAGGTTCAGATTGCTCCAGCTGAGGGTATTTAAAGATTTAGTTTCTTTTGCAAGGCACAGAGAGATTGGTAAGAGCACCCCTTTCCCCATCCCAAAGAGCATCCACAATTCAGAAAGGTAAGGAAAAGACATTAAAAGGCAGAGAGCAAAGAGGATAGAGAATACATCAGCTGAGCAGATTAGAAGACTCAATAAAGATGCCTATTGTTACCGACAAATACCCTACAGACCACAGGCTGAAAACCACCATCTTAAACTAAGCAATCCACGAAAAAAATAGCAGAGAGCAACGAGATTAAATTCATCTGTGCCCCCCTATCTCCACTGGAAGATTTATAAAGGTCTGCAGATCAAAAGAGCATGTGAGAACTGCTGCTGTAAGAAACCACGAGCCTTAATATTTCTAGCCACCGTCTCCTTTGTTACCTGATGAGCTGAATCCTCTTTGCTGTGTCGCGCAGTATTCATTATGAGCTGCTCACCCCGGGGTCTCTGGACTGTCACGAGTGCCCAGCCCCAGGTGCCCAGTCCCCCCACGTCCTTGAAGAAACACCCTGAGCTTGCCAAGGGGCCAGTGGTTGCCCCCCCCTCCCAAAGAGGAGACAGATCATGGCTTTCAGAGACATCTGTACCACAACAGGGACCCAACTGGTGTTGAACTTCAAACTGAGCAGAACAGTAATCCCTTAAATTGCAACTTTCCTAAGTGCTGGCAGCTGGAAACTGCCAACCGGTAACGACAGTTGGCAGCTCCAGTCTGAACTGAGGAGTTTATTTTTTTCCCAGTTTTTTTCCATTTAACTCTCCCGTTCTCCCCAGTTCAACCCAGGCAGTGGCACGCAGATCTCCCCACTGCTGTAAGACACGGCATTTTGCACAAGACCTTGGAACTCCCTCATGAATCATCTCTTCTTATTAAGGACAAATGTTGCCAGTGGGGAACATCTTACACTGAGGTGATCCTCAACTGCATGGTCTTCTCCCCTCTGCCTGCCCCCGTTCCAAAAAGTTGGCACCTTTAGGGCAGCGATTTTCAGTTCGAGCATCCCCCTTGTGGGAGTGGGAAGTCCCCAGGGAAACTCTAGAGCATGAGGATGAAGTTTCAGTAAAATAGTTTTTAGAAGATGTTTGGTCTATGTAATTTCAGCAGCAGAAAGATACCTACACTGCTGGAACCCCCCCTGCTTTTCTCACCCCCCCTGCATGCTCAGCAAATCTTTCCAGAGAAAGGTTTCCAAGTTCAACACGATGTTGCCTAAAAACCTACGTGTGAATCAACAGCCCATTTTGTGACAAACCTTTATGCAAAACGAGAAGACTTATTTTTAAATAAGCCTGGAAACCCCTTAGTTTCTTTTTTAAGGAACATTATGCTGTGCCCATCTCCTGTAAGAACAGTCCCCAGTACAGCACGGAGACACGTGTTGCAAAGCGACACAATGGCATCCAAGAAATCAGCTGGTAATTTAGCAAGGAAGCAGGAGAAATTGAGGGGAAAAAGTGTGGCCAAGAGCAGCTGTGCAAGAGGTTTGTGTTTCCTAGTGCACTTCCCAAGCTCCCTTTCTTTCACAGATGTGCCAGATGAACTATCACTGCACAACTACACAACAAGAGTGATTTGAAAAACCTATATATAGTCAAGAAAAGGTACCAGTTCCACAGAAATTTGCCTGATCTTATCCTGTGCCTCATGGGGTCTTCAGTTCTTCGGTTTTGACAGCGAGGACTCTATACACATACCTGTGTGTATAAAATACATAAGACTAATAAATACACGCTTTGTATAGATAGATCTATATGAAAAAAAAAATTCCTTCTGACAGATAACCATAAGGCAAACACTCATATTAAGCCACAGAACAAAGTTTATTGGATCTTCTCAAATTCTTTGTACAGTTTTGCTGCTAAACAGACACAACACATTGGCGTATCGCCTTTAATCTTTATTTCAATCATAAGTCCAACTTGAAAGAATTGGTAACACATTTAATGGCATGTTCAATAAATAAAGTGACAAAAAAAATAGTCTAGTCTTTGCACAGACACATTACAATCCACTCCAAATTCAATATTGCCAAAACATTGGGTTTTTTTCCTAAAAACTTGCTCCAAAGTGTTTGGTTTTGTTTTTTTTTGTTTCAGCACTTAAATACACAGAAAAGTATATGATGAGAGAAAACAGATACTCTATTCTGAACAGAACTTGTAAAAAACAGTAATGAAGAAACAAAAGATAATTAAATCTAATTAGATTAAAGCATCCTGTATGAAGTCTTTTTGGAAAAATCCTGATTCTAACCTCATATCAAAACATGCAGTTTCTCTAGATCCTATCCTATGTCAGCATACTCATACATTAAGAATTAAATTCCGTGATTTAATTAATTTTTTTTTTTTAAGGGGAAATTCATAAAGCAAAAGCCCACACTCACAAAAGTAGCCATGGTCCATATATTCTGCAGTAGTAAACAGCTATTTGTGCTCAGTCCATGGTTTGAACTCCTACCATAATGGAAAAGATATTGTAGTTTATACCCTTTGTTTCCGTACCCATCTCTTCCCCAGCACAGCAGCCTCAAGAACCTCAGCGGGATGAGAATTCCCACAAATCCAAATCCGCCTGCACGGATCAGATTGCAGGATGAGGACCAACACGTCTGACTCTAATTAGAAGCTAGGCTTAATTTAAAGCTTTTCCTAAATAAAGTCATCAATAAAGAAAAGCTGAACACCAAGATCTCCAAATTGCAATTCCCTGTAATTTGCAACATTTATTAGCATATCACAAACCAATTACAGTGTCAGTTAATGTAGGAAGAATCACTATCACTAAAATTAGTTAAAACAATCATCTCTGGAGCCTTCTTCAGTGAAAGCTTAGGGCACGCAAAAAATGTACGTTGGGCCCCCACAGATCTATCCATACTACATAGGGGAGAGAAAAGGTTACTTTAAACAAAAGGCAGAATTACACCGTATCTGTACAAACATTTAAACCGATTTGTTTCAACTAGTGATCCGCTTACCCCAGCTTTTGCTGCAGACTCTACTTGGCTAATTTAAGAGAACGTGATGAAGCAGGACCCAATTTGTTTAAGGGAATGGAACTTTTTTCCTGCAGTTATCTTCCCCCTCAGTTGACCACATCATAACAAAAGTGCAATAATTTACAATTTTTTCCAAACAAACAGCTATTAAAATGATACAATTTTAGGGAAACAAATTCACTAGTTTAACCATAAAAATATTTCCCCAGGTAACAAACTTTAAAGCATTCAGTAACACAGTATTTCAATACTACTAATAATAATAATACAGAAAATCCCTTCCACTTGTTAACAAAAGACAGAAATGTTAGAAGATTTTGCTTATTGTACTCTATTTAAGAGTTTCGCCATCTTGTGAAGACCATGCTATAATTAAGACTATAACCACCATTTAAAATATGTACGGAAATACTGACCTGACTTTGAAATTATATTCTTAACCTGTTGCAAATGAAGACAAGGTAAAGCCCAGGGCCACGTCATCCAGTTACTCAAGAACTTACAAGACAGTTTACATCCAGAGTCAATAAGAAAGCACCACTTTCCATAATGTACTTTGTATATCTATTGCTGAAGAGCATATTAAATAGTTTTGTGAGAACTGCTAAAACAGATTCTCATACTAACTGTATCTTGACTTACAGAATTCAAGTTTGGGGGTTACAGGGAACTTTGTGACAAAATTATACTCTGAAAAAATATCTGCTAAATTTGGTCCAAGCATCCAAAAAACAAACAAGGGCACACAGGTCCCTTATTGCTTAATGCTGCTGTTTAATTGCTCCTTAAAAAAAAAAAAAAAAAAAGTGTATGGCAATAAGGGCTGTCCATGATAGGCACAGAACTGTGACAGAATAAATAGTCTCCTCAGAGACATGTTTTAACTGTGGTTTTGCCGTGAGAGTAACTGAACTTGTACTAATGAAGAACCCTGAAATCTGTTGACTATACCCACAAGAAATTAATTCCTATTTAAAAAACAGATCCATTTGTAATTAACTGCTTTTCCAATCATCATTAGATATGTGAAAAACAATAAAAAAATCTTTTAAAACAATTACAAAGAACGGACTGCAGTAGCAGCTATTCAAGCAAGATTCAAGCACAAGTTTAAATGAACTTTCAAGCTGGGAATTAGCCTTCTTTGTCAAAAATTTGTACAACTTTTTCAAAGACCTAAAAAAAAAAAAAAAGACAAGAATATTAATTTTATGAAGCATTGGTCAAACTGTTACTTCAAGTCAAACCAGCACACACAATAATTGACAGCATTTTAAACAATATATAGGTTTTTCTCAGAATATTCATGTTAAAGGATTAATAGTGACATTGGTATCAGTTCTGGGGAACTGAGACAGAAGAGAAACAATACTTCAGAAAAGCAAAAAAAAAAGACAAGACACTGTTAAACACAGAAACACTGAAAATGTGTTTAGTCCAGCTCATGTTCCTGCAGAACTAACTGATTTCTTAAAGTTATTCACATCTTAATCAGTTCTTCAAGAGTCAAACCGTGAGTTCCACAACCTCCCTCAGTAATACACATCAGTACTTAATTAGCACACTAACCACACATGCACACGTCTTAGAAGAATGCAAAAAATATGTACCCTGCCCCTGTCATCCCCATGTTTTTTTGGTTTATATACTTACTTCATCAACAGATTTAGAGGCATCCACTTTTCTGACTTTTCCCATCCTCTCGTACAAATCTATTATAGGCTTAGTAGACTGCAGATACGTATGAATTCTAGGAGAAAACACAGGGGAAAACAAGTGTTACATAGTAAAATATAAACAGAAGAGAACTGAAAAGGTTTGGAGATAGTACCTCTTTTCCAGACTCTCCCGATTATCATCACTCCTACCACTGCTCTTGCCTCTTTCAAGACAGCGGCTAATACATATCTACAAAAAACACACAAAAAAGATGATCACAACCAAGAATGCAAGATGCTATCTTGAAAGCAGGAACAAAACAGAAATCCTGAAAATCTAAATAGGCCTGACACACAAAACGCTGTCCAGATCTGGTGGATGTAACCAGAATTCATAAGGGAAGTTAGATTCTTCCAGAGAAAAAGGATGATAACTTTACACTTCATCAGTTTATTAAAATGGGGGCTCTTAAAATGGGATTGGGGTCAGTGGAAGTAAAAGCAACATCAAGCTCTGTGGTTTGACAGGGTTACCAGCTTGAGACACGTAAAGAAGAAAACTACCTGATTTTTAAGGATCTGTTCAGACTTTCTGAAAAGCAGCATGTCAAATTAGAGAACTAATAAATGCCTGCACTGAAAGATAGTCATTGTATGTTCTCCCAAGAATTTTGCAAGGCTACATACTAAGTTATTAGAAGTTAAAATGGTCTTACGTGAAATTGCTATAATGAAGACTTAAAAATCAAATGTAAGTAAGACCTGAAGAAGTAACCATACTTAAAAACTGCCCAATGAACTAAGTTTTGAAACATACA
>JAHREE010000097.1:3910576-3927817 GCA_033628505.1 Tringa tobata
GGTTTGTAGATACTCTGGTATTAAAATCCTGCTACGTAACATTAGGTGATGGCTGTGACCCCTTCCGTGGGGCAAAAAGTACCTAAAAACAGACGGTTTCAGGTCTGGTTGTACCTGGTACAGCAGAGCATGGCAGAGTTTGGCACCACCACGCTGTGAGCTGTGTAACGGTGGCAAAACAAGGCTCCAGCCTGCGGGAAAGGCTGTGGTTAGAGCACTAGCAGCATCCATGCTGGGGTTTGCACCCACACCAGGGGTTTCCCTTCACAACCACGTGCTGGCTGTGGTGTAGAAATCCCTGCAGGGCAGATCGTGCCAGTGTTTGGGGTGGTCACTAGGTTCTACTGCCCCCCAGTGATGCCCCTGTAGGTAGGATGTGAGGGGAGCACAGGGTTTCTCTCGCAAGGTGTTTACTGGTTTCTGCTGGGCAAAATAGGATCTTCTTGTGGCTCAGGACTAAGTTTAGAAAACAGAGTTTATATAGCAAGCTTTTGGTTAAAAGCTGTCTATTTAATGATGAACGTGTGCCCAAGTTTTGCTTGGGGACAAAACCATTCCCTCCCGCTCGTGACTTTGGGTAAGTCACTTCCCCTTTCCGTGAATCTTTCCTTTTTTTTTTTTTTTTTTTTTTTTTTTAAACTCTTTCTCCATCTCTCCCCATCAAGGGGGGAGGCTGTTGGGAGCCTTTCTCTTCCTTAAGCCTCATCAAAGAATTTAGCACATGGGGGGCCTTGACCTTGCGTTGCCACCATCACTAATGAGTGCAGGTAACTAAATGCACAGGTATATTTCAGCCTGTCTGGGGCGGGTGGGTTTCCCACTGGAGCTTCAGGGAGGAAAAGAAAAAAAAGAAAAGGAAATACTGCAGCCCTCATCTGTGGTGCTAACCCAGAGTCACCCAGAGCATCAGCTCACCACCCAGCCAGCTCCTGTGTCCATTGTGTGCACGCCTGGAGGGGTGGCCGCATCCTGGCACGTCACATCGCCGCGCTGGGCTGCCGTTTCCCTTCTTCGCACGTGGGGTTTTTTTTTGTTCTTCTCAACAAACACACGGGGCAGAACAACAAAAATAATCCTTCCCTCCCCAGCCTCCCCCCTCCCTCTCCTTTTCCCATTGATCTCAGCACTGGAGCTGTGTGAACCAGCAGCCAGCTGCGGTCGCAGCGCGGTCCCCGGGGCATCGCTTGCCAGCCGCTGCGGCAGGGTCGGGGGTTATTTGTAGTGAGAAATCCCTGGGAAAGAGACACTTCCCCTTTGCTGGAAGAGGTAAGGGCCACCAGGTTGGGCTGGTGAGCTCCACTGATGTCGTGGCTGTCACTTTATTGTAGCAGTTACTGATAAAAAACCTGGAGGTAAGAGGCTGGTTGGAGCCCAGTGAGCTCCTGGGGTGCTCCGGAGGGAAGAAGGGCTCTGTCTGCCATTGAGCTCTGCACGGGGCAAATGCAGCAGTGCTCGCCCTCTTCACAGAATCATAGAATATTCATGGTTGGAAGGGACCTTTAAGATCATTGAGTCCAACCACAGAAAAACCCCAAAAAACCAAAAACCAACACCCACCATACCCACTCATAAACAGACACAACCCAACAATCTTGAGCACTAGAGCGTGTCCTGAAGTGCCATGTCTACCCATTTCTTAAATACTTCCAGGGATGGTGACTCCACCGCCTCCCTGGGCAGGTTGTTCCAGTGCCTGACCACCCCCTCAGCAAAGCAATTCTTCCAGATATCCAATCTGAACCTCCCCTGCCACAACTTTAGACCATTTCCTCTGCTCCTGTCATTTTTTCTCTTGGGAGAAGAGGCCAACCCCCACCTCTCTACAACCTCCTTTCAGGGAGTTGTAGAGGGCAATGAGTGCCGAGAGCTGCTGTGTGAGGTGGCAGCAGCTTTGCTCCAGGTCACCCTGCTGGGTGTGGAGGGGCCAGGAGCTCACCCCAAATCTCCATCCACATGTGTTGCTGCAGCAGCGGGGTCAGCCAGCATCCTGGTGTGGATTTGTCCCTGCAAGCGTGCCCGTGCGTGCAGCTGCCTTCATAGATGACCCAAATTTCTTTTTCTCTTCCCAGAAAC
Organism: Tringa tobata; assembly: GCA_033628505.1. NCBI lineage: Eukaryota > Metazoa > Chordata > Aves > Charadriiformes > Scolopacidae > Tringa > Tringa tobata. The sequence continues at coordinate 3,912,650 of JAHREE010000097.1, forward strand.
CTTCACCCCTGAAGACCTCAGCCTCGGGTTTCACGTTGTGCTGAGCCTCTGCCCTCACCCTGGCCGGCGCTGCCCATGATGGCGTTGTGTCTCAAGCAAGTCTTCAACAAAGACAAAACGTTTCGTCCTCGAAAGAAGTTTGAGCCGGGCACCCAACGCTTCGAGCTGTACAAGAAAGCCCAGGCCTCCCTCAAGTCCGGGCTGGACCTGAAAGCGGTGGTGCAGCTGCCTCCCGGCGAGAACATCAATGACTGGATCGCCGTGCACGTGGTGGACTTCTTCAACCGCATCAACCTCATCTACGGCACCATGTCGGAGTACTGCACGGAGAAGAGCTGCCCCATCATGTCGGGGGGGCTCAAATACGAGTACAGGTGGCAGGACGATAGCAAATACAAGAAGCCGACCAAGCTGTCGGCCCCGCAGTACATGTGTATGCTGATGGACTGGATTGAGATGCTCATCAACAACGAGGACATCTTCCCCACCAGGATAGGTGAGTGTGCTCTGGTTCTTCGCGGGAAGGCTGGGATTGTAACCAGTTCGTTTTCCCAAGCCGCTGGTGCGCCTCAGGGTTGGTATTGCTGAACTTTGTGATCCCAAGGACAGTGGCCTTTCCTACTCAATGTCTATCCCCCAGCCCCTTGCTGCAAACTGAGCTTGGGATTCCTCATCTGACTCCTAGGGGATTCTGGGCTTGAACTTTTTCCAAGTATTCTGTGCTTGTGAGAAATGAGGGCTGGTAGCTCGTCAGCTTCCTTGCCCTTCCTTGAGGAGCTGAGCCACAGGGCTGGTTGGAGGTGGTCATCACATGTCTGCAGTCTGTTCTTCTCTTGACTAACCAACTCGATTTCTTTCTGGTTCTCCAGGTAGGTTCATGTTCCCAAGGTCTAACCCTCATCCCACTTGCTGCTCCTCTTCTCAGCTCCCTTTCCATCTCTGTTAATTCATCTCAGCCCCAATTAGAACATCACATCTTGCTATTTAGCTGAGCCATCGCCCAAGCAGAGATGCCTAACCCAGGACCTGGCCTTTCCAGCTGCCAACCCCCCAGCTTGTACGATGCATCCCTTCAAAAAGTTTGGCCTCAAGAGCTTGTACCAGCTGCCAAAGGCAACACAGCTTGCAAACTAACCCTGCTGCTGCTGACTTGCGGCGCTTGGCAGCTGCTGGGGCTGATATTAGCCCTGCTGCTTAGCTGCTTTCTTGTAGTTTGGGGAGATGACTTCAAGAGTTTGAAGCTGATGTGTGTTGGCTGGTGGGGCTGCTGGAGCCTCAGGTCACACCTCAGAGCTATTGCTTTTCAGATGAAACACAAAACTACTCGAATGTAAAATAAGATTTAAGGAGCTTTGGCGGGGAACGCCTCGCTTTGCAAGTCTGCTTGACCTTTTTGGTTTTCCCAAGCAGCACAGCTGACAGAGCCATATGAAATCAGTGCAGTTTAGGCTCAGGATTTTGATTATTATGCTGGGAAGCACTGAAGAAAATGATCCGTGTGGGATTACTGGCTGTCACTAACTGTCGCAGCCCTTTTTGGCTGTCCTGCAACATCTAGGTGTGTGTCTTTTTCGTGAAAGTCTCCAGCCCTCAGAGGGGTCCCAGCTCTCTGCAAGCAAGAGGGCGGTGGTGCCTGTGGGTGGGTTGTGCCAAACTCTGGATTTCAGCTTTCTGAGATGGGGTGATCCCCTGGTGTGACCTGGCTGCACTGACTTTGACTGGGGTTAAGGTAGTGCAATTCCCCTTCCCGGGGTTTCTTTCTCTCTCCTTCCATCACCTGAAGCCAAGACCTGCAGGCAGTCACTGCTGCCTTCCCCTCGCTGGCGATCTGGGAAAGGCTGGGTAGCGTAGTGCCGGATCCTCGTGCTGGAGGACAGGCAGATAGGCTGGGATTCACCGGGGGCATCCCCTGTGCCACGGGGACATCCATCCCTCCTGGGTTTAGTGGGTTCCACGCATCCCAGCGGATGGAGGAGGCTGGAAGTGTGGCTGGCTGACAGTGTGGGTGCGGGATGCTCCGTGCTGGCAGCCCCAGCTCTGCCGGGGACAACAAAGTCCCCATTGATTCTGGCTGCAGCTGGGCATCGGCTCGCTGCTGCCAAGGGGTGCAGGCTGGGTCTTCCTCTTCCCGAGGCAGCGAGTTCCCAGGGAGAAGCTCTGCATGCCATTAAAAGCAGGGGTGCAGGCGTGGATTTACTCTGTTTTTCCTCTGGCCAGAAAGCAGAGTGTCCTGGTCCAACTTTGTGCCTTCCAGGGGGGACTTGGGATGTGATACTGCTTGAAAGTTGCTGAAAGTCTTAACGCTGCAGAAAGCAGGCACCACGGAGGGACGGCGGCATCGCAGCACCCTCCGCTCTCCCAGCATCTCCCTCTGAGGCACAAAAGCCAAGTAGAGTTGTGGACCTGCTGGTTTTCACCCTATTTCTGGCACTTCTCCCTCTGAGGTGTAACACATCCCGAGGTGGGGAGGGACGGCTGCTGCCTCTGGTTTCCATTTCTCCTTTTTTTCTGGCGTGGGGGTAAGTTCTGGGTGAGATCCAGGCTGGCTGCAGGCAGGCGTGGGGCAAACCCATGTTTTCTCTCTTCCAAAGCCACTCCCAGGGTGCCTCTTCCAAGCCCCTTTCTGGAGAGGTGACCCTCATGTCCCTGAGTGACTCCAGCCCCCTTGCTGGCATGTCTCGGTGCTTCTGGCCTTGCACTTGTAAAAGGGAATTTAGTCTGAGATCGCACTTTAAAACACGTGAAAGGCTGTTGGGGGAGGCAAAAGGAGGAGGGAACTGGTGGCAGTTTGTCATCAGTCTGTCCCCAATTAACTGCCTTTCACCGGCCTGCCGTGTGCGCCGGGTAATTGCTCGGCAGCTCTGGCATTTCAGAAGATGGAGGTGTTTGGCCGAAGGGAAATGTCACGTCCGCCCGTTCCCGACGGGCTGCTCCTCGTCGCCGCGACGGATGGCGGGGGAGGCTGGGGGACACGCAGCAGGGAGGGACACAGGGCTCGGGGACAACGGCCAGGGCGAGCAAAGAGAGATGCTCAGCCTCCCTCCTGAAGAGCCAGCCCCTTGGCAAAAGACCCAGGACGAGCAGAATGAGGCACCGAGAGGACACAGGGGAGACGGGGAGAAGGAGAAGTCTGACAAGGTGATGGAGAGAAGTTTTAAGGAGAAGTCTGACAAGGTGATGGAGGGAAAAATGCATTCCCTGCTTTGGGGTTGAGGTGAGGCTCTTCAATAGAGATGGGATTTAGCCTGAAGGTTTGTTCCACTCCTGCTCGTGCTGGAGAGGTCCACTGGCACGGCTGACCGTGTCAGCGGGTGTTTCATGAGCTGTGGTGCATCTCAGCTTTCCCTCCTGGCCTCTCTTTGCCATGTGCAATAAAACTCTCCCAGCACAAAGATTTCCCTGGCTAAGGCCACCTGACTACAGACAAAACAGACTTTTTTTCTTTTTTTTCTTTTTTGGAGAAACAGCAAGTGTTCCCCAAACTTGCTAACACTGCCTGAGGCTAACCTCAGCATCCTTCTCCACCCAAAAGCTACAAAGGCTGAAGCAGCACATGATTCAGCAGGGCTCATGGCTGTCCTGACACAAGAGGGAGGTATCTCATGGGTCAGAGGGGGGAAACCCTTCACCCTGGGGTGAGAGGTTCGGCTGGAAATGGCTTGTGGGCTCACAGGATCCGTTGGCATCACGGAGCAGACCTTGGCTGGGGCAAACTGACACAACTCCAGTGACCCAGAGCAAGAGCTGAGCTGATTTGCACCACTAAAGCATCTGGTCCTTCAGCGTGTGTCAGAGGTGGGAGTGGAGCAGGGTGACCTTGGGTGACAAACACCTTGGGTTTAGCCAAACTGCGGGATGCGGAGCTTGTGCCGGCTCTGCCGCGAGACTGGAGGGGCGGCCGACATCGGAAAGGGCATCAAGGGAGCCTGATGCCAGCAGACAACTTGTGACCTGGCAGAGTTCACCAGCAGGTCTGCAGCCCCGGGATGGCACGCTTGCACCAGTAGAAAAAGCCTCCTGGTGGTTTAATGGGACCAGGGGTGGCTGCCAAGCCCTCTGCGTACCGCAGCAAGGCTCGGGGGGAGACACTCCATCTTCCCCAGGGAAATCCACCTGCAGGGCTCGGTCCCACGTAAAGGCTTTGCTGTATAATCCTTCCTCTGGAGCAGAAACCTGTTTGTCTGCTGGTCAAGATGAGACAAATCCCAGCATGGGGAGAGCTATGCCAACCCCATTGCTATAAATCTGCAGCAGCAGCAGCTTTCCCAGATGACCTGTATCATTTTGCATGTGCTGGCGCTCTGCTTCCGCTCTTCCAACCGACATAGCTGTCCTGAAAAATATATTTAAATGGAGAATAAGCATTGTTCCCAGGGAGAAAGAAGAATAAATGATTCTACAGGTGTCTTTTTCCCAGCTGGTAAAATTATATCAGTAGATTTCTTCAGTGAGTGGCCACGTGAAGAAATTACCACTTGGAAAATATCAGCTCCTCCCAGTCATCGTTCTGCCCTGTGCTGCCTGGTTTTAAGGAGCTGCTGCTGGGTGGCAGCGAGGGTTGGGTGAAGGGGGTTTGCAGGGCTTGTGGCAGTCGCTGGGCTGTGTTACACAAGGCATCCTGCATCAGCACCACGGCGGCTGCCGAAACCCCTGCGCTATCAGATCAGTGCAGAGGCAGGGTTTGGACCAGCCCCAGCGCCGGAAACACCCGGCGCTCTCTGCCAAATGTGCCTGCGGCTCCAAAGAGCATCAGTCACAGGAGATTTTTTGGAACAGTTCTTGGAAAGCTTTTCAAAGCTCAAGCTCTGCCATTCAAGCATGGTCACAAAACAGTTCTAAAAAATAGAGAATATTTGGTGAGAAATCATCCGATACTTTCTCCCCATAACAACAGGAGCAAAAATGTTCAGAATTCAGCTAATTATTGCCGTTATTTCAGACGGCTATTCTTTTACATGATTTTTCTTTTTTTTTTCTGCCTGTTTTCTTCCAAAAATTAATATCACACCAGCTTGCAGCTGCCATCGTGCCATTAGTTTTAAATGGGGCTTTAAAGACTTATTTTTAGGAGAAAATGAATCACCAAACACCACAGTGGCCAAAATGGAATTGAGAAATAATAACAACAACAATAATTCATCATGTAGTTCATTGAATTACTGCTTTTGCAGAGGAAAAAAATACAATTGCCAAGAAGCAAAATAGCTTCCCAGTACTGATTCATCACGAAAAAATTAAGTTGGCTGGAGCACGAGGGTTAGAGACAGGAGAGATGGCAGGAAAGATCCAAGAGCCATTCGTGGTCCCTTAGCGTCAGCGCAAGCACTTTGTAACCTCTCATTTTCATTTCCTTTTACACGTGGTCCCACATGGTTTCCTTATGTTTTGAAGCAAAATCAGCACAGAGTGGGGAAAAGAGATTTCTCAGAGCGTTAAGTCACATCTTGAGGTTTTCGAGCAAAACCTCCAAGATAAACTGAAGGTGCTAATTCATTTCAGGGCTGTGAGTCACGCCGCTCGCCAGCGCCCTGGCTGCGTTGCAGGGAGTGAAATGGTACCTGCTGTACTTACAGCTTTTGCCCTGGCTTGCAGCACGGGCAAGGTTCTCCCTTTTCCACTCCTGTGGATGGTTGTTCTGCTCCACTCCTCCTGGAATCGGGCCGTGTTTCTGCCCTGGGACAGGTGAAGCTCCCAGGTGCTGGCTGTCTGCTCTGTGTGCAGCATCTGGGCAGCAGATACCTGTGATCAAGGGTGGAGAGAAAGAGCTGACCTCGTGTATAAATGTTTTTGCCAGCATCTGAGCGAGCTCACGTTGCACCCCGTGGTCCCCTCCTCATCATTCATCATGCAAGAAGAGTCAGAGGGGGGCTACCACCTGCCGGTTTGTGGGGTTGCTGCTGCTTTCTCCAGGGTTGCTGGATGGTGAGCACCAGTGATTTAAATGTAAAGGTAGTTTCGATGCCTTGAAATCAGCCCAGGTGGGTTTTGTGGTGTTCTGCTGTCCCTTGGGACAGTTGGGACCAGCATCAGTGGGATGCACTGGGACGGTCTTGCTGGGTCCCCGTATACATGTAGGGCTGGGGAGGCTGAAGCAAACCCAGGCAGCATCACCCCACCAGGGTGGTTTGTCAGAACTTGGGGCTTCATCCTGACTTTGCCCTGCCCCTACCATACTTCTGCCTACAGGACATCTCAGCCATGACAAGTGGGTCCCACCAGCCTCATCCCTTCCTCTCAATGAGCTGCTAGTTTTGTGCTGCCGTGTGCCACCTCCGAGATGGAGGAAGTCCCCCAAGCAAGGGCCACCACCGCCCTGCTCCCAAGTGCTGCTTATCAGCACGCTGGCCACTAATGAGGTCTCCTGCTGCCGGCTGTGATGCTGATCTGCCTGGCCCAGCCTGGTGGGGAGGTGGGAGCCATGGTGGGAACAGCCTGCTGCCCAACACCCTTAGGAAATGGGTTCCTCCCTTGCCGTCGTGGTGACCCCTCCTAGCAGCCATGGTGGCTCCAAAGTGAACATACGGGGGGCCTGGATGCTTGATTTAAAGCTAAAACATCTCCAAGGGCTGGAGAAGTGCACGGCCAATGCTGAGACCCCTGTCACAGGGCTCTCCCCTGGCTGGGATGTGCTGGCTGCAATGCACGCTGGACTGCAGGGAGGAGGCACAGCTGGCTCTGGCTGTGTCCCCTCCTGTGCTGGGAGAGGATGTCACATGCGTTGTCTGCTGGATATCCGCTGGGCCAGCAGCTGTCACCCGGGACAAGCCGTATTTATGCCAGATCTTTCTCCTGCTCTCCCCGGGTCGGTCGGATGCAGCCTTTACTGGAGAGCCCTTTCCTTTCAGCTCTGGGCGAGGGGATGGGGAGTTTCTCCAGCTCCTCGCCAGCACGGCCAGTGCCTGCTGGGGCTGCCGTGGGTTGCTTTCCAAGCCACTGGAGATCAGCAGCGAGGCGGGATGGCTGCTATGGGAGGCAACCTGCTTATCAGATATCCGCCCCGCTTCCTTCCCATGGGGAAGCGCTTTGATCAACTGGTACGGGCCCCCGTGCCAGAGGCAGGGTCCAGTCCAGCATCCGTAGCCTCTACGGAGGGTCCTGGCACAGGAGGCTCAGGCGTGGCTGCAGCATGGGGAGGGGAAGCAGGACCCCATGGCACAGGGTTGTGCCCTCTGCTGCTGGGGCTGCCTGCGCTTCCCCGGGCATGCGTGAGCAAGAGGGGTGATGTGGGGAGAAAGAGCCAGAGCTGGACGCCAGCGATGCCTTGACCCAAAGGACCACAGTGGGTGGTGGTTTCAGGGCATGCTACAGTGAGGTGTGACCCGTAGTAGTCCACTGGCGACTGGCTAGCCACCACTACTGCTTGGCCATGTCTGGATGGGATGGCCACACACTGACACCTTGTGATGGACACAAAGAAGAGCAGCCCAGCTTCACCTCCCAGGAGCTGATTCTGCTGCTCGGTTAGTGTGCAAGCACAGTGGTGGGTAGCCAAGAAGGGTACTTATAGGTCCTGGCAGCGTGGTGGTATCTTTCCAGGCATCATTAGGTACAGCGTAGTTCAGCAGCTCCCACGGTTGCCAACAACCACAGGATTTGGACTAGATGACTTTTAATGATCCCTTTCAACACAAACGATTCTATGATTTATGCTAAATCTCTGTCCCCTGATGCAAGAGCTGCTTTTGGAGAACCCAGGATGTAGCTGGAGGTGTTGCCCTGCTAAGTCTCTCAGCTGCCAGCATGTCCATGAAAACTTGCTGATAACTAATATATAGGACAATACGGTTCCTGGCTAACCTATGGACAAAAGCGGTGGAAAGCCACTTGTCATCATCTGCCAGTGCCGGAGGTGGCTCATCTAACAGCAGTATCTGGGTCGTAGATGCTGTCACCCCTGGGAGTCTGAGATCCTTTTGATCTGCGGTTCCTTGTCTGATCTTATTTCTTTCTCAGCTCAGGACTGGGCTGGAGATTTGCTGGTTTCCTTCATGATCGCTCTTCATAGTTCATAGATAAACTCTCGGTGGCTGGCCAGGTCTGATTCCTTCCTTGCTGCCTGCTTTGACTGGGGGAGGCACGAGGCAAGTGGGACCCGTGACAAGCTGGAGGCAACCAATGCATTGCTGTCTGCCTGCTGGCACCTCGCTGAGTTCCCAGCAGCGACTGCTCACCTCTGGTCCCAGGGAGACCAGCAGTTCAGAACACGGGTGTATTCCCCAGCCGGGGCCCAGTGATGTGTCCTCATTGGAAATTACTTACTGTGATGAATTTTTCTTCTTTAAAAAAAAAATATGTTTCTTGACTGGTTCTTCAAAGCTGGTCTGCAGGGACCAACCCCAACGGCATGTCTGAGTCCCCAGCTGGGTGATTACAGCTTTTATTTGCTCAGCAAATTCTCACTCAAGTGCAAAAAGCTTAAATGAAGCTGTTGATAAAGCACCGTGGTTGTCCTGACTGCAGAGAAACCTGGAGATCTCTCTGTGATCCCTGCCCTTATCAGACTGGCAGGCAAGGAGAGCTCCGCAGCCAAGGGTACAGGGCAGAAGCAGGTCTCCAGTACCACCTCTAAGCTGCTGTCGTGGGGAGAGACCTGGTTGTCCTTTGCCAGTTGCAAACACCTTTCCCAGAAAGTCCTGGTGGGATCTGTTAGAGCTGGCAGTGAAACAGGTCACGCTGAGGTCCCTGCGGTGGTGGCAGCCCTGGAGCTGTGGTGTGATGGTGGTTATGCAGTGGTTATCACTCCCAAAACCACCTTTCCATGTTCGTGTGATGCTGAGCCGAGATACGTGTCCTCCTCCGACTGGTGGCTGGGACATCCACTGGTGGCACCAGCACACGTGCTTCTGCCCTGCCCGCCGCACCCACGCTCTGCAGGAAGCAAGGCCAGGCTGGGCTGGGCTGAGGGTGACGCTGCTTTAGACCAAAGATCATTTTCTGTGACAAATGCTGCGATACCGAACCTTGCACCTGCCAAACCCCAGCCATTGAAATCACAGGCTCCACATGTGATGTTGGAGGGTCGGATCCTTCACATTTGCCACCCGTGGAGGAGAGGGGGCAAGGCACTGCTGCTGGGAAACAAAACTGCCCGGAGCCTTTGGGGAAAAAATACTTTAATTGCCTAGCCAGGCTGATGAGGAAGATTCAAAGACAAAATTACCATTTTAAATTTTTTTAGCAAAGAGATTTGCTGACGCTTTCCACAGCGCAAAATGTGTGAGCTGGACACGGCTGAGCGGAGATTATTTGGGAAGATTTTTAAGAGATTATGTGCTTGCATTAGTAAGAAGCTAAGGGAGGAGGCTGGTAAAACCGTTGGAAGGGATGTTTTTATTTTGTTCTTTGCAAATTTGCATTTAATTGCTCAGGGGAGAGGAAGAAGCTTGAGGAAAACAAATTCCAGTTGTTTCATTTTCCTCCTCTCAAAAAATGCATTTGGGGTTTCAAAACCAGGTTTCCTTTAGAGATGTGCCCCAAGCTTGCTGACACTGACTGTGTCGCACCTCTGAGATTTTCACTGTGCATTCAGACAAGGATGGAAACGTAGAGTATGAAATTGCCTCCTTGTGTGGGACAAAGCTAAAACCAAAGAGCAATGTGTGGTGGGTCCCGTTCTTGAACAACCTGGGAGGACATCTCAGGAGGGAGCACCTTACAGGTGCAATGTAATTACAATCTAAGCATCATTAAGATGGGTAATTTTCTTCCTGTTTTAGTGAAAGATTTGTTGGAAACGAGGATCAGGAAAAAAGGCAGAAACTCCACCTGTTTCTGTTGTTGCAGAAGTGATGTTTGAGGGTGTGTGGAGGAAGAAAAACAGTATGAACCATGCTTTTGATTCAGAGAACCAGGAAAGGTATCTTTTCTGCTGGGAGGAGGTTTAGTTTTGTTCATGGACCTGGGTAAATACAATTTAACACAGGCTTGCAGGGGAAAGGCAGGGAGAGGGGACAGAAGGATCCTCTGCCAGATTGCTCTGGATATAGCCAGATCTGGAGAGATGTGGCCTCCTCCACCGGATGAGAAATTTTCTCTCCTAGGGCAACTCCCCAAATCCTCAGACCACGCCTGTGTGAAATTATTAGGCAATGAGCAGGTATGTGGAGAGAGCTAGATGGCACATTGCCCTGGTGTAGCTGTCACTCCTGACATTAGCCAAAGGAGTCCTTCCTCCTCGTCCATGACTGCTTGTTAAGTATGACAGTGACATTTAAATGCTAGCTGTTTGTTTTGGTTTCTTTTTTAAATGGTGAAATGGCTTCCAACTTGCTTCTGCTTTGCAGGTGTTCCCTTCCCCAAGCAGTTCCAGCAAGTTTGCACTAAGATCCTCACCCGCCTCTTCCGTGTCTTTGTCCATGTCTACATCCACCACTTCGACAGCATCATCAACATGGGGGCTGAGGCTCACGTCAACACCTGCTACAAGCACTTTTACTACTTCATCAGGGAGTTCAGCCTCGTTGACCATCGGGAGCTGGAGCCTTTGGTAAGGATGCCCCCGGGATGGGGAGGTGGAGAGGGTGAGAGTGGTGTGGGGTGAACAAAGCACCGGTAGGTTCAGGTTGGGGTTGGACCCTGAGCAGTGCAGTCACCCTCTCTGGACTCTTTCAGCCACCCTACCTCAGAAGCACACCCATGTTTTCTGTCCTGTAACCATCAGCCTTAGAGCTCTGAGTAAGAACTTCCATCAACACTGAGGAAACTGTTTACCCTTTGAAAACCCTCCTTAAACTTTGCCTCTGCTGCCATGTCTATGAATCCCTCTTCAGTATCCTCAGGACCACCATAACAGAGTGTCCCTCTATACTGTCTTGGTGGCTTTAATGCAATTTGTACATCAAAGTGTTTCCAACCATTTGTGTCCACATGGCCTTCAGGAGTCAGATTTGAGCCCAAGTCTCCTCTCCACAGTCTTGAGTTTTCTTATTAACAGACAAAGGTCCCTGCTTGAGATCCTGGTGTGAATTACAATGAGGCTGCGGGAAGGCAAGCCCCAGTAGGACACACAGCTCCAGACATCAGCTATAGAGGCCAAGCTGGAGAGGCCTCACCGGAGCTCCCTTGGGAAGCAATTAGCCAGGCAGAGAGTGAGAGTCCTTGAAAACAGCAGGACTGGTGGGAATCAGAGGCCAGACAGCTCTGGCACATAAACTAGAAAATGCAGAGAGTTAGTTTTGAAAGAGAAGCAAGCGTGTCATGGGCAAGGTTGAGTGTGGTCTGACCTGGGGAGGACAGGTTGCAACAAGGAGAAGAATTAATAGGGAACCCAATTATGGGGTGATAAGGGCTGGGCTGCAGAAAAGGTCATGTTCAGCAGCAGAGGGCCAGGGAAAACCAAGAGGATCTAATCTGAGAGGGAGAAATAGCTGAGAAAAGTCCCAGCATGAGCTGCCTGTTTAGGAGTATCTGGGGGGGGATATGCCCCTGCCCCTGAGTGCTAAGAGCGTTACTCCTTCTCTGCTTTCATTTGTCTCGGTCAATTTGCTGCCTGTCTGCTCTGATAGTGATCTGGGGGGATGGAGAGATGATGATTGAATCAGGGGAGACCTGAATGACAGCAGCATCTACATTAATTATGTGGTAAAGTTTGATTGTGACCTGTATTATCACAAGGGCCCTCAGCTCCAGAAAATGGCAGCTCCACGTCACTCTGTCCTCTGTTAGTCTTCCTCACCACTGCTCCTCTTCACAAACTTCTTTAGCAGTGATGTACAGCCCATAATGGTGTCATCTCCTTTGACTGATGCTTGCTAATGTAAATAATTAGCACTTAATAGCCAAAGCAGAGGCTAACACTGCTAAATAGGCTTTCAATGCCAGTGACTCACATGGAACATGGGATGATTTATGGGTCTGGATGAATCCCAGATGAACAGATTTTCCTGTGTGATGCAACCAGGGTTAAACTACAAGGAAATGAGACACATTTACCTCTGGTCTACTGTGCCTCATTTCTTGGCATGCCCATATGCCCATTACCTGGCATCCGAGCCCTAGAGCAGACCCAACCACATGGGAAACCTCCTTCCCTCAGGCCATGACTTGCTGTAGGTCTGTGTGGGAGTGTCCTGCAGCCAGAGGTGTCCAGTGTGTGTCCAGGATGCACTGCTGAGCTGAGGAGGGAGGGAGAAGTTGCTGCAGCTTATGAACAACTTTCAAAAGCTGAAAGTGGTCCTTCTGGCCACGCTGTTACCCCAGGGAGGCTGCAGCTTGGCACTGCTCTCTGGACAAAGTCTGTGTAGGTCAGGATTGAGCCGGTTGCTTCCAACAGCATTTCTTTCTGCTGCAGGCAGGGAAAGCAGTAACGGGACGTTTCTTCATGCACATCCCAGGGGCTTTTCAATAAGCCCCCCGGGACCTGGCACGGGTCCCGTTCATTGTGCTGTGGAGCGTGTGGGGAGTTCATGCTCTTCTGGTTTTGCTTCAGCAGCAGTTCTGAGGATGCACAAATAGTAACGTCCAACCTCTGCAGCACTTTCCACTTGACCTCAGCCCACCTTCCTGTGGCTAATTACTGCCCAGGGCAGAGCACCAGTGACTTGCTTTGCTCATCCCCCTTCTCACGGAGCTGCACCACAGCTGTCGCCCAGCTCCTAGGTGTTTTTAAGTCCTGAAGGATTGATTCATCAGCAGGGTTGAGACTTAAGCAAGGACAGGCACTGCATTGTATCTGCCCGCCTCTTCAGCAGGGTTTAGTTTTTTCCAAGTTCTCAAGGGTTGTGGAAAGGCAATAATCTCTCAGGAGGGATGAGATGAACTGACCTTGAGAGGTTCGGTCTCTCCTGACTGCCTCATAAGCCCAGACAACTGTCCTAACCTTGCATTTAGATGGCCAGAGTTAGTCCACATGACTCCTGTGACAGAGGAGACTCCTGCCTGCAGAGGTGCCCGTTCATTACACGTGACTGTGGAAGGCCATCAAGCATGTGGAGGGAGCACATCTGGAGCAGGACAGCAGGTCTGAGTGCTGTATTATCATTGGAGCCTTCCAGATATGGGCTTTCTACTCAGGACTCCCAGTTTTCAGATTGAGGAGCAAGAAGAAAGAAAGAGCAGCACCTCCCCAGCCAGAAAATGTCCTGTTAGGCCCAAATAGCTTAGAAAAATTATGAGGATTGTGGGATGGAGTCCTTGGTTTCTAAGCCTGCCTCTGGTTGAACGTCCCTTAGCTGCTTTCCCTTTTGGCAAGCTTCTCTGCGACGTGATTTTTTAGCAGCAAATCTTGGGAAGCGGGAATGAGATAGGTCCTTTGTCCAGGCAGAACGAGCGAAAGGCAGTGATTCGCTCTCGTAACCCACCACGAAACACGGGGGCAGAGAGAAGCCGTGCACTCACTTCCTTGACAAGGGCAGGTCATGGTGCTTGGGCAGCAGCGCTGGCTGAGGTCCAGCTGGTTACGTACTGCAGCAGAGCAGCGGGAATTTCCAGAGTGTGAAGAATGCCTTGGACATTTGGGGCCAGCCTGAGGAACTCGTGGGAGGCTTGGCCACCTCAACCCCAACCCATCCCGTTCAAGGCTGCTTTTGTGCGCGGTGCTGTGCTGGGCTGACTGCTGTTGCAAGAGGATGTTCACAGTCTTCTCACACACACATCCCCCCTCCTTCTTTCTCCTTCTTAGATGTTTGCAAACACTTCCCATTTGCAACGTGATTTTGTGGCAGAGCGCCATCGGCTTTTCATTTGATGGCAGGGTTCTGTGCTCAAGTGATTTTGCATGTTACTCCCACACACACAGAAGCCCTCTCTTTGCCACTCTTGCCCAATGGATTTTAAAAACAAAGCTCTCAGCACTGAAGAGCTGACACCGCAGCTTCCGTCCCCATTGGTTCTATCACTAAAGGGCCTTTCACTGAATTTTACTGAATTTTTAGAGTTGGAAGGAACCATAGAGATCATCTAATCCAACTCCCCTGCTAAGGCAGGACCACCCAGAGCATGTCAGATCATGCCACTCAGGACTGCATCCAGGCAGGTCTTGAAAATCTCCAAAGAAGGGGACTCCACAACCTCCCTGGGCAGCCTGTTCCAGGGCTCCGTCACCCTCACTGTGAAAAAGTTTTTCCTCATATTCAAGTGGAACGTCTTATGTTCCAACTTGTGCCCATTGCCCCTTGTCCTCTCACTGGCAACTACTGAAAAGAGTCTGGCTCCCTCCTCCTTCAGTCCGCCCTTGAGATACTTATAGGCATTAATAAGGTCTCCCCTCAGCCTTCTCTTCTCCAGACTAAAGAGTCCCAGGGTTTCATAGGGTTACTCAAGAGTCATCCTACTTTCCTAGTTCTCCTCCTTTCAGAGTTTCATCCTTCCTTCTCTGCAGACCAATCCTACTTCAGATCTATTTTGGGAGTACATTTTAATGGGCAAGCCTTTCTCTGGGATGCGTGAGGGGGTCTGTGCTCACACACAGATTCACAAGCCACGAACCTGATGAGGCAGAGAGAATCACAGACTTTCCTCACTGCCACCATGTACGTGATTTGCAAGCCATGAGTTGAGCTCCGTAAGGCAAGGACAAATGCCATCTTCCACCTTCCTAATGCCGGAGGCACAATGCCACCCTGGCTAAAGAAACCAGTCTGTTACCCTCAACCGAGCTCGCTCTCGCAGGAGGTTTCACACAGAATCACAGAATGGTACGGGGTTGGAAGGGACCTCTCTGGACATCATCTCGTCTTCTGCAGCCCTCTGTAATTAGCACTCATTTGCGTTGCAGTGTGACCACGGGATCCCTTGCCAAAACCACAGGTCCTTTGGGTGAGCTGTTGTCACCTCCCGGAGCGAGAGCCAGGAGCAGCTCCGTGTCCTGTCTCCTTCAGCAGCTGCAAACGGAGGCTCTGAGAGTGGCACCGGTTTGTCTGGCTGCTCCGCGGCTGAGTCAGGAGGTCCTGAGATGCAGGACCTGCATCTTTCGACATCTTTTTCCTTGGACTGCTCACAAAGCTAGGGCACGTCCAAAATAACCTTGTGCCATGGAGACCGAGGAGGACGCCAGGAGGGAGCTGCTGAGGCAGAGCAGTTCCCAGGAGGGCTGGCATGGGAAAGAGAGGAACGCTCCCCGAGACTCCCACGGCGGCTTCCTCGGGTTGTTTTTGGACGCCTGCCAAAGTGCCTGACATGTCACTCTAGCAAAACCTGTATTTTTGCACTTACTGTTTCTTTCTTTTTTTT
>JAHREE010000097.1:3932646-3964422 GCA_033628505.1 Tringa tobata
CAACTGCATCTGGAGTAACTCTGGAAGCAGTAAAGGAAAGGGAGACAGGGAGATCCTTCACTGTCGGAAAGGTCCTTCTGTCTCTCTCCAAGAGACTGAGCTAATCCTCTGGTCCTCTTCCATCTGAGCGCCTCCCAGCCTGGAGTGTTTAATGCCTGAGCGCACCAGAGATATTTATGAAGCAAAAAGCCTTGAGATAAGTATCTAAGGCAACGTTCTCCTCCCTTCAGGAGGCTGGAGAGCGTGCCTATAAGGCTCCAACATCCCCAGAGCTTCAACAAACATCTCTGCACAATTTGAAAGCAGGCAGGAACCCTGAGATGAATTAAATATGCACAGAGCTCTCGTTAGCCCCGGCTCCCCAAATGACTCATCTGCTCAGCTGTCTGCCAGGTGCCTGGGACTCAGTTCTCTCTTTGCAAAATCCGTTGGTTCTCCTGATGAAGGGGAGAGGTGCTACTGCTGGGGTTTTATTTTCTTTCTCTGCAGCCACCCTGTCCTTCAGGACCCAGTAGAAGGCTGTGGAGCTGGTCACCAGGTGACATAAGAGGCTGGCACAGGAGAGAGAGCGTGCTCTGCAACGTGAATGTGTCCTGCCCTCTGCAGATGGTGCAGAATTAAGAAATAGCCTTGGGTGGGGAGGAAAAGAAAAAAAAGAAGAGCTTTGTGGAGCATAATGGCTCCTGTCACAGTGCCCTGTGACATATGGGACGCGGAAAGGGTTTGGGCTTTCTGCCTTCAGCTGTGCATAGGCAGGGGTCAAGGCTGACCCACCCTGGCAGCAGCCCCTCTGGGGGTTTGCTGGTCTGAGTGGTGGCTCCTGGGTTTAAGCCTGCCCATGCTAAGGCTGGGCGGTCCTGGGTAAATGGTCCCAATAACCATGACATGATCTGGTCTGAGATATTCCTCCTCTCTTGGTGAAAGCTCTCAAGATGTAAGAAAGATAAGACTTGGAAAGAAAGAAAATGGAGCCAAGAAGAAGATGTTGTTTCCAAGGATTAAAAATCTGTCCATATTGGGAGATGATCATGAAGCCACTTGGGATCAGAAAGGAATGAGATGGGTAAATAACACTAGATCCATTCCTTGATAGATGATTTGGAGGTGGGAGAAGATACTGCAAAAAGTTTCACAACTAGTGGCAAGTGTGTCTCTCCTGAAGGTGTGCTGCTTTTACTTTCTGGAGGCTGATAGCTTTGCTAGTGCAGCCCAGTCTGCCAGATTCCCTCACACAGGTCAGGGAAGGACAAATGACTCATAAATGTCAAGAAAACCTCGAAGCAAGAGTGTGGCATTCATGTCCCTGCTGAAAAGAGACCCTGAGTCAGAGCTGAAATGCCAGCGGTGCGTGGGGAGACTGCTGCATGTCTACCCAGATGCAGAACGGAGCAACAGCAAATGAGGTCTCTTACACGAGAGTCTCTTTCTCTAGAGGTGGCTGCGGGGGAAACAAAAGCATGGTCTGCTTGCAAATTTCTTGAAGGTCTCAGTGGAACACAATCCATTCAGCTCCGATGAGGCTGGTCCTCATCGGAGCTGAATCCATTCAGCTCCGATGAGGAAGGTCCTTTGAGATGCCAGGTGATGGTACCTGCTACTGACATCCACAGGGCAGGACTCACTGCCTGTGTAGTCACTCAGTGCTGGCCAAACTTTGACTGCCCCAGGGTCTCCAGTTCTCCAGTCTCTTCCAACGTCTGAGCTCACCCAGCCTCTCCCCCACCCAAGCTGGCTCACCCCTGGGGCGAGCCACAAGTTCCTCACCAGCAACACGGATAACTGGGATAGATCCCTGAGTCCAGCAGCTCCACCACTACTGCTTCTTAAAAGTATCTGGCACTTGTTCTCCCAAAGCATGTGTTTTGGTGGAAAACCTGAAGGAAGTTTGGGACTTTGCAGGAACCCTGGATTATAAGGCTTCTCTTGTAGCACAGTTGGGTCTGGCTGCTGGGGTACAGGGTTGCTTCATACTCTGCAAGCGGTGGTTTGCATTTAACAGCCTCCTGCTGGGAACAATAATCACGAGGGGGAGGAAAAGGACCCATATTTTCAGAATTCTTCCATTTGTATGGCTCTTCAGCCTGTGTCAGAAGGAGAAGCTTCACCACCATTTGGGTAATCCTCCAGCAGCTATTTTATGATTAACTTTAATGAAGGTGTACCTCCTGGGAGTTGCCATACTGGAACAGACCTCTCCTTTGTCATTTATTACATTTATTATTTTCTATCCGCTGGGCCAGTTGCCAATGGCTTTGGGTTATCCCCTAATGACGGAGCGAGGTAAGCATTTTGCCATCCGTTCATGTGGCTCTCAGGTGAACATATGTAAGAGCCGGCAGTCTTGGGGCAACTTGCCGTTGGCATCCTGGGCTGGAGGCCAGGACCAGCACTGCACTCGCCATCTCCCTCCCTTGGGTCTTACTCATCTTCCAGTTTTCCAGTAGTGCCAGGATTCTCCACGCTTACGTGCGCTGGAGGCAATAAAAGCCGAGATGTACACGAGGTCTCAGCCCCAGCCTAAACTAACAGGGTGGGTGTGCTGGTTTTGGTAGCCACGTAAAGGTGGAGAGAATGTTATGGAAAGCCTTGATTGTGGCAAAATGTTCTGCTGTTTTGGTGACCGTGCAACACAAGCTGGCAATGTGCGCTCGCAGCCCAGAAAGCCAACTGCATCCTGGGCCGCATCAAAAGGAGCGTGGCCAGCAGGTTGAGGGAGGTGATTCTGCCCCTCTACTTCACCCTGGTGACATCCCACCTGGAGCACTGTGTCCAGCTCTGGGGCCCCTGACATAAGAAGGACATGGACCTGTTGGAGCAAGTCCAGAGGAGGGCCATGAAGATGATCAGAGGGCTGGAGAACCTCCCCTATGAAGACAGGCTGAGAGAACTGGGGTTGTTCACCCTGGAGGAATGGTGGCTCCAGGGAGACCTCATAGCCCTTCCCAGTACCTGAAGAGGGACTACAGGAGAGATGAGGAGGAACTCTTTACCAGGGGATGTAGCGATAGGACAAGGGGTAATGGTTTTAAACTGAAAGAGGGGAGATTTAGATTAGATATTAGGAAGAAATTCTTTACTGTGAGGGTGGTGAGACACTGGCCCAGGTTGCCCAGAGAAGCTGTGGATGCCCCATCCCTGGAGGTGTTCAAGGCCAGGCTGGATGTGGCTTTGAGCAACCTGGTCTGGTGGGAGGTGTCCCTGCCCATGGCAGGGAGATGGAACTGGATGATCTTTAAGGTCCTTTCCAACCCAAACCATTCTATGATTCTCTGAAGTCTCTGTGCTGCTGCTGGTTGGGGTCGGTGGGGGAATTCAGGCGTACGCAGTGACAGCCTTTGATCTAATGATCAGCTCTTACAGTGGACACAAGCATTTTTCTGCTTGTTTCCAGCAGGTCTGGTTTGTTGGTCAAATGGAAAATGTTTGTTGAGCAAACATTTTCCAGGTCCTACGTTCCTTGGGCTTTCCATTAAAGAGTCTGTTCAGGCTCTCTGCCCCAACAGGCAGTGGGGTGGCACTGTGGGATGATGTGATTATTCCTCACGGGCCTGGCTATAGGAAAAGCAGGTTTCAGCCTGGCGTTCACAGCCAGACGGGCACTTTTATGGTCCATTTTGAGAACTCGTCCTTGTTCCGTGCTGTGAACAGCTTTTCCAGATGGGACACTGAAACATTGTCTCTCGGGGGTAGAGATATCTCACGCTATCCATAAGTGAATCATAAGGCTTCCTGAAAGAAACAGCACTTTCTCTTTTTTTTTTTTTTTTTGGGCAGGGGTGGGTGGAGAAGGGACATTCAGAACGAAAGAATGACACAGGAGCTTGATCCTGGCAAATGTGATTGCATAAGCCCGTCTCTGGGCTTAATCGCCTAAATGAGAAGTATAATTTTCAGAGAAACTGAGCCTGTACAAATTCCCTGAACAGCAGAGGGAACGGTACATGCTCTGTGTCCTGAAAATCAGACTATTCTAGATTGCAGGTGCTTAAATATAGACTTAGGTGCTTGGCTGTGGGCAGATAAGAGAGGAATAATTCTAGTCAGGGCTTGAAATCATTTTAGTAGTAAAACACTACTGTGTAGTACTGTGATCAAAACTGGCTTTGGTAATTACTTCTTATTTGCCTAACAGCCAGCATAGATGGCTCCTTATCTCCTCTGCTGTGTGCTGCATGGGTAAAAAGCAGACATGTACTTGAAAAGCTATCAAAAATTGAAAGTCATGTGAAAGAACTACTTATTTTACTGTGATTAATAAACCAATTATGCTGTTTGAGGAGGTGCTTTCTTCTACACTTTTCATGGGACTTAGCCCTGAAATATCAGCATAGTCATTTCCTAGAAATACCACACCTATTCTATTAAGACCAAGAAAATGAAAATAAATTTTTTCTTTTTTTTTTTTTTTCCTCCTGCTTTATAACAGGTTAGATCGAAATTTAAGATTTGCCTCTCGTTAAGCGTGTCGTGCAGCTGGGTTACCTTGCAAATAAGAAAAGGGAGAGAAAACCAAGGATTCAAGTATATACACCTTGTTTTGAGAACAGACGCTGACTTTCACAGGCAGACGATGCTGTGTTGTGTGAGAGCCCTTTAACCCAGTGGAGAAAGGTGTAACACGAAGCACTGGATGGGAATTAAAAACCATGATGAATTCAATTTGAAAACACACTACAAAACAAAAAGCTTGAGATGCTGAACTGATACAGTCCTAGATGCTGAGATGTTGCTTCCATGGATTTGAGCTATTCTTGCAGACTATCCTTTAGTTCTGTTCAAGTGGAGGTACACATGGGAAGATGTTCAGACATAACTCCTGAACCCTTCAAGGATAAAAGGTTTTGATTTGTTGTGGAAATAAGCGGGCAGCTTGTGGAGAGCAAAGACTGCTAATGCCTTCCCTGAAGGGAAAGGGAAACAAGAGTGTCCTCAACCTGGACGTGGGGAAGAGCTGCTGGGAGGTGGCTTTGCTGCGGAGAAGTCTTCACCCAGGCTTGCACTTTGTCAGACATCAGAGCACTGCACCAACATGCACACGAGTGTATCCCTAGGAAACCAGGCTTCAATGCTTCTGCTGTTTATAGGAGATGCTCTTCCACGCCAGCTTGGTGGAAAGAACAAAGCATGCTTTCATCCTGGGAGAGGATACCACAAAGATACCATTGATGTTCAGTAACCCCATCCTGTCCTGGGACCTGCAGGCTTCAGCTGTCTCAGGCACGGCTCTGCTTCTGGGAGCTGTCTCAGGCACGGCTCTGCTTCTGGGCTGTTTCCTTTGAACCCAGGTGAGGAATTGGCAGCTCTCTCCAACTGTGGTGCATCTTCCTGGCCCCTTGGCAGAGAAAGCAGCAAGAGCAGGTAGCAGATGTCTTAACTTGCCTTAGATGTGCTGAGCTTGTGGCTTTGAGAGCTGTGGGTACCAAGCTGCGTGTCCAGACCGAAACCATACAGTGCCGGGATGCTCATGGGTTACAGCTGTAATTCTCTTACCAAGCTGAATTTGGTGTTTCTCTTGAGACATTTTAACAACAGCCACCACTAGCAGAATTGAACAGCTTTGGGTGGAAAATACTGCTATCAACAACATGTTATCGACCCCATGCGTGGCAGCAGAATTGAAAGTTTTGGGCCAGCATAACACAAAGAGGTTGCTCCCCCTTCATGGCAACTTGGAGATGGTTTCTGGTGCTGTAGGGCTGGAAAGGGCTATATCTCTCTGCCATCTACAGTCCTAAAGGCTCTTTGCCATGTGGCAATTACCATCTTCCATTGAAACGTGGTAATGAACTGTGTGCAAATTCCCAGATCTTGGCAAGTGAAAAATAAAATGAGTTAGAACATCTGTATGGTGACTGTTAAAGTCCAGCTAACTTGGTAACTTGCAATTTGCTTTGATTTTTTCCAGGCATATTCAGGTTCCGCTTCAAAGGTTCCCACTATCCGTCTGATCTCTGTAGCCACACAGTGCAGCAAAGCCACACACAAACAGTGTGGCAGAGCTTGCAGTCTCTAGGCAAAAACATCTCCCACTTCCCAGCAAAGCTAGTATCTCCACTGATGTTTGAAATTCTTATGGAGAAGATACCGTATCACAAACGAGGTAAGGAGTAGTATCTCACTGGGGTTCTTGTTGGACTTGATTTCAATCTACTCTCTTTTTTTTTTTTTAACACAGACTCTAAAATCACCAAGTTTAAATCTTTCTATTTAGCTTACTGGCGGACTGAAATGTCACCCAAACTGAGAACGACCTTATGAAATGTCAATCTGAGTTGATATGGAAAAGTGCTATTTCTTGCCAGTGATACTTCTCTGCAAATGAATCCACCTCCCTGCTCAGCCTTATGGCGGGAAGTAGCCCTGATAACTGCCTCTTCCCCAGCCTTTTTAACACCAGAGAAGTAGACCAGAGGTGCTCTTTGTAGAACTAAAAGGACTCATCCACAAACTCCAAAGCAGCGTTTCTGCTATGTGAGCCATTCTTCTCTTGGAGCTCCCGTGCAGAGCTGGAGCTTCCTGAATAAAGAGTTTTCTGAGAAGTTATCCCTCTCACCCCTGTTGTGCCCTAACAATTCTGTGAAAGACAGAACTTGGTGCAGGCAGATTTGAAGTCCTATTGGCTCTTTTAACTCACTAGGGTCTTTTCTGCAAAGCTACCACTTGAACTGCATACGCTGATGACTTTTGTTAACTACCGTGGCTTTTCCACAAGCGCTTCTTGCCCACCCTGCAGAGGGATGGGGAGGCCGCAACACAAGATGGCGGCTGCCCGCCTCTGGGCCTCGGCCTACCACAGAGGGTCCCTGAGGGGCCCCGCACCCTTCTGCCACGCGTGGGGGCATGGCCAGGTGCAGACCCCTCTTCTGTGAAGAAGACTGCCAGCTGCCAGCCTAGCTTGGGGAGCAACGGCCCCCATAACGTTCCCTTCAACCTCGCCTCTCAGCAGCCCCATAACATTTCCCACCTCTCCCCTCGCACTGCGCATGCGCGCGTCCGGTGGGCCGCGACCCCCGGCGGGGGTGCGTGTGCGTTCGCCTCGCGCGCATGCGCAGAAGGGGGCGTGCGCCCGCTGCCCGCGCGGGGCCGTGCCGTGCGCATGCGCGCTCCCTCCTCTCCACAGCCCGCAGCCGAGAGGGCGGGCAGCCCGGCGCCGCCCCCGCCGAGGGACGCCGGCGGCCGCCATGGAGGTGAGGGCGGTGGGGTTGAGGCGCTCCCTCAGGGCTGTGCGGTGGTGGTGAGGGGGTAGACGCGGCTCGCCGGCCCTCCCCGACTCGGTCAGCTGAAGGGAGCCCTGAGGGGAGGGAGCGGTCGCTGCCCGCCGGAGCCGCTGCGAGCGCGGGTCCCCTCAGCGGGGCTTGCCCGGGCTCCTCCGGGGCGTGTGGAGGAATAAACGCTGGAAATCCGGGAGCGGTGGCGTCCCCGGTTTGTGGGGGTGGTGCCGGGGGCTAGGGACAGCTTGGAGGCAGTAAAATGCCTCCAGCCCTTCGGCCGGCAGCTTCGGGTCTCGGAGCCCTCTCCGAAGGACGTGGGAGTTGTTGCTTGGGGCTGGTTATTCCCTGAAGGCTTAAACCGCTGTATTTAATACATAGTGCGTTTTTTAATAAAGAGTGGTAAGTTTATAAACTCCTACGACAGCTGCTTTCTAGTTAAGAATGTTGCTGGAGTGGAAGGTGCTCAAAGGCAGATGTTCCTAGGTTTGATCACAGGTGTTCTTTTGGTTCTTCTTGTGTTTTCCGTCTGACGTGAAATGATGGGACCTATAAGAGCAGGTGAATGATGAGACCCTGGGAACACTGCAGGTCTGTCTAGCTTTAATCCGTACCTCACCTCTGTGGTATCTGTTGGCCTGAGCAGGGTGACCTTCTGAGGCAGTTCAGAGGGAAGAGCAGCGGTACAGCCCCGGTGACAGCGTGGCTGCTGGCTTCAGGCAGCACGTGTGGTAGCCAAAAGTCAGTCCGTTCCCCTGACACCATTGGCACTTGTCTGTGAAGTGTCAAATTAAACCACTCTTGACATTATTATTATTTTTTTTTATCATACAAATTTATGCCACACACTTAGCTTGGAAAGACTAACGTATATTCTGATGACCTTGGAGAACTACAGTTTGGCTTTTTTTTTTTTTTTCTTCCCCAAAACAGTGCTCCTCTTCATGCCTTCCAAGCGCTGGATAGAAGCAAGGCAAAATACACTTGTGGAGCTGAACCTCTTTCACTGCAGTTCTAAAGGTAATTGGTTTTGGTATTGGCAGCAGATAGAGTGGATTTGGGTGCCTTGGACACTTGGAAGTTGCTTGACATTGAGTCTTGTCCATCATGACGTTATTTCATGGTATGAATGCTGTATCAGTACTCCCTAATGCTTTTGAAAAAGGTAGTTACTGCACTGAGGAATTTCATCTCACCTTTTAGTACCTTCCTGGTAACAAATGTTAAAACGATGGTACAAATCTTACGTGACATCAAATTTGAAGATGCAATGGAGTTTAATGACTTAATTTTAGAGTAGAAAGTACAGAGGAAGGGAAAAGAAAGAAAAATCAATCTTGCTTCAGACTTTAAAAACACACTTAGATTAACCTTTCCAAACAAAGCTGCTTGCTAATATGGGAGTATGTTGTGTAGCTTTTTTCCCAGTGACAAATATTATTATCTGATTATTCGTGGGGCGTGGGGTAAGAGCAGGAAGTGCTTATCTTGTATCTGTTTGAAATTAAATGTTGTCTTCTAAGAAGTTTTTTCTCTTTGGTTTAGACTTGAAAACTAGCAAAGGAGCTCAGTGGGGTTAGAGGAGCTAATTGGTGATGCAGAGACAGCCTTCTGAGAGTTGTCGATGCCATCAGATGCAGAAGAGAGTAAGCAGCTTAGTGTTTAGTAAGTGGCCCTCAGAACTTACTTGCCTTGCATATCTCCTTAATTTAAAAGTGCTCTAGGGGTTAGAAGCCTGGAGTAGCTGAGTCAAAGTACTGTTGCAAGGACTTTTGTCATTTAGAACGTGTGCGATCTGGAGTTTAAAATAATGTTTCTGCACTGTGATGGAAACCCTTAAATATGAATTGTCTGCCAGTGGTCAGTAACATTAAATATCTTGTTTGGCTGTACCTGTACTACTGTATGTGGAAGGAGGGAAGATGGGCTAATGCATTAGCCAGTGCATATGCCATGCTGTTCCCAACAAGGCTCACTATTTGCATTTGTTAGCCCCATGAAATGCACCCTATTTTGTCCTCTGTCTGTGTGGCTGCCTCAGAGGCATGTTGTCCTAGAGCAAGAAATTAAAAAGATTACTGTGTGTTTTTAAGCCACTTTCAGTCTCATTTGTTATCCTTACTTATTAACTCACAGCAGGGTCAGAACACTTGTCTAGTTTGTCTTTCTGGGGTGAGGTGGGTGGTGTGATAACAGTTCTTTTGCTGTCATTCTGAATGAGAAATAGTGCTTTTAAAGAAAAGCATATGCATCTGTACGAACTCAGGCAAACCTCAGCAGAAGATCTCATGTCTACAGCATGTGTGCTGAAAGGCACTATTTTCTCCCAACAGGAGAGGGAAAGGGGTTCTGTCTGCTCTCTGCTCCATTAAGGTTCTCTTTGCTTCCCTAGTAGTAATCACGGTGAAGTAATAAATTGGGGCGGGAGGAATCTATCTGAAATAACTTTATGTGCTATCCTGCAAAGTGAGATCCACCCATTGCTGGAGGGTTTGACTCAGAACCTCAGAAACCCCATGCTTAGTTTGCAAGGGAAGTGGCTAGCTGAGAATACAAAGAGTTAGACTGTGCAACTTGTGTACGCAGAAGATAAGGTGACTCTGGCCTTCTAAAAGTGTGACAGAAGGGAATCGCAGAGGTAAAGAAAAAGGTTGCTGTAACCTTTTCTACAGAGTGAAGGATTTTAGAAGGATGGTGTCAGCTGTTGTGCTGTGTAGGTGTTACAGGAATGTCTGCAGCAAAGCAGAATTGATAATTTTTCTCAGACTTGCTCTTTCATGAGATCAGATCACTCAGGCTTCCCGTGGAGTTTTGGGTGTTATTTTAAAATGTTAATGCTCCTGATTCTTATTGGGAAGATGTTGGAATGTTTTCAAGTTCCTCTTCATTCATGGATAATTCAAATTAATGAATTAAACGATACTAAAAGTTTTCTTGTAGATGGGATGAGAAGGTAACTGACAGCTAAGAATGAATTATGGCAAACTACTGTAAAGAGGAATGACTGTAAGAATACTCACTTAAAATTTTAAATTAATATTCTTACTAAGGTGATACAGAGTGAGTATTAAAATAATCTGCCTTTGGATTTGACACAGGGATGTCCTAAAGAATTGGGCATCCTTCCGTTTCAAATTGTGTTTCTTTTGATCTGTAACGTTTCAAGCACAATTCATCACTGTGTAGTCACTTCATAAATGTAGCTTTGATGATTCTGAGCTTTCTGCAACTAGCAGGTTTTGGCAGAATCAGCACCAGCTGCATGAGTCCTGTTTCATTATGAGCCAAATCTCCAGGAATCAAAGTGTTTCTGGAGAAGGAGAGGTCCAAGAATGATATGAGCAACTGAGCTGGGAGGAAGATGAGGCTGAAGTCTGTTTCCATTTTGTTTCTTTGCCCAAAACTCTGGATATCTGAAATGTTAAAGTGGCTTAACTTTTTTTTTTTTTCAGTTTTGAGCACACACATTTACTTTTAAAGTCTGAGAGTCACAGGGGAGGTCATGCTTGTGGAATCGAGGGACTTACTCATGCCTAACTATTTTACTAAATCTGTTGGTAGCTGTTTGAACAAGTAAACAATGGTTTTGAAAATAAGCGTAAATCAACAGAGAAGTTGGATGCTGTTCAGATGGTGCAGACTGGTCTGCCCGCTGTTCGGTTAGTCAAAATAATATTTTTAAATCTCAATTGGAGAAGCCTCGTCAGAGATCTTGGTGGGCTTTTACTTGGTCTGAATAAAAACCCTTTGCTTTTGCAGTGTCTGTGGAACAGTGATATTTTTTTGTAATTGCAGCAGTTTAGGTACCACCTCAGTGGTCTGAAAACATCCTGTGCCAGCACATCAGCTTTTGAGGTTTGTTTCATCTATTCAGTTCCAGGTTGTGGCTATCCTCTGTGAAACCACAGAAGGCTTTATTTGAGGCTCCTGGTTTCTTCTTTTCTTCCGATAGTGTTGCCTGAACATTAAAGTCTTGTTTGCCACTTGCTAGGAGTGAATTCAGTACCTGTTCTCAGGAGAAGATTTTCAGGTGTGGGAAATGCTTTCTCATGCTCCTGGTCTGTTGCAGCTTGTTTGTCTGCCTTCAAGACCAGTTTAAGATGTGCTTTAACTCAGTGCTGTTATAATTGTATTTGAGGTGCTTTACCTTGGCAGAGTGTTGATCTAGGTTAGGAGTATGATAATTCTTGTTTGTTAAGACTAATATTCTGTATTTTATATCTAAATGTTTTATGGTTCTCCAACAATACCACAGCAAGAACTAATGAGCACCATAAATCCCTCCATTTTTTTTGCAAGACTGTATCAAGGGGGTCTTCTCTTCCTTTGAAATGACCGGAGCCCTGGAAATAATGCTGTCTTTTGCATTCCATACTTAAGAGTTATAAAGTCCTTAATGCAGGGGTGTGCTCTTGCTGTGTGCTCACATGAAGCCTGGCACAACAGGTTCTTGCAATCTCTTGGGACTCTGTGTAGTACCCAAATGTATGTAACAATGTTTATGTGATTTCTGAATGTAAATACGATTGTCTTCCTTTTCAGCTGCAGAACAACCTGACTCATGCAAGACCCAGTTTTGAAGCAGGTGGTAGTACCTGGACTGTCTGCTTAAACTGCTTTCTTCCATTGAATACAAACGCACAAACAAGGTATCTGCTTCTTAATAGAAAAAGGCATCTCTATTGTGTTCTCCGAGTGCTTCCTGTACACGTGTGTGCTTGTTTTCTAAATATACCCTTCCTTCCTTTGGGAAGCAGATTAGAGTGAGAGGGGAGGTATGTCTGGATATTGGATTTTGGCGTGTTTGGAGATGGAATGTTAGGCAACAAGATGAAGGCTGATTTAGGGTCTGGATTAAGCAAAACTTATGGTAATTCTACCTTTTCTTCTTCACTTAGCATTGTTTGCAAGTCGTCTTCTGATAAGTGCTTTTCTTCATCCTTTTGAAGATCTTTGTGGAGTCCTCAACAGCAAAAGGCTGTAACTGTACCTTCCTACACAGGCTCTGAATAATGTGTATGTTAAAAATACTGCCTCAACACTGTTACAATGATAATAAAATAGAGGACTTCCAACAAAACTGCAGCTAAGACAGGAACTTGCTCTCTTTTTGCTTGCAGTATGGATTTTGCTGGGTTATATTATCTGTGAGCAATAGTCCTAACCTGACTGGAAGAAAAATACAGATCAGAATTTGAATTGTTCCCTATTTCTTCAGCTTTTGTCAGACTGCTGGTCAGACAGTAGTCTCTCAGAGAACAGTCTGACTCAGTTATGGTCGAGAGGGGATGTAAGAAGTGTTCTTTATCAAAGGTTTGGCTAGTCTGCTCTGAACATCAAGTAGCATTCTACTCCCAGCTCCCCACACTCAACCAGAATAGATTATAAAATGGGTGGACAGGCTGGTTTGGTGGAAGCAGGTGTTTAGCGCCTCGGGTCATGTTGTAAAATGACCTTAGAATGACAACAGTTAGACATTCCTCTTGTACCTGACATATCCGTGGGCCATTTCCCTCCCGAGCAGTTCATCCAGTCTCTGAGCTTTCTGTCTGGGTGAGCTTCCTTAGAGCCCACGGTGTCATTGTCACCAGAAGTAGTCCTGCAGTATGCAAAACACCTCAGCATTGCTTGGATGGTTGAGGCACGCTGTCTTGCAGTGTCATCAGAAACTCTGGCATACAGTAACAGAAACACAAGCATTTCTTTGAAAGCCTGAAAAGCCTCTAAAGTATTTGGCTGGGCTAAAGGCATTTTCTTGTCATACCAGCTGTTCCTTAAACACTGGTTCGTTATAACAAAGTGGATAATGAGAATGAAGCTGCTACACCTCTAAAAGAAAAGCCGTGTTGACAGAAGTGAACTATGCAATGATGTGAAGCAGCAGACCAGAAGGGTAATAAGGACCTAATTTAGTAAACATTTAATGCCTGTCATAGCAAATTTGGTCAAGACTATGGGCTGAAAACATGAACTTTTCAGTAATTTGGTTTCTGTATACATGACTAGTGAACTTCCTGGTTTCAAGGAAGCAGTTCTCTGTCATTTAGGAATTGAGTCAGACTAAAGGGAATTGAAATAATGTAGTGAGGTAATAAACACCAGAGTAAATATCATAGCCAGCTGGTAGCTAGCAGGAGATGGTTGTGAAGGAATATGTCAGCTGTTTTAAGATGCAGGATTCATCTTCTGTCTTTTTTCTAATTTTTAGTCTGTTACAAGTTCTGAAACCATGTAATACCTGAAATGGAATTGAGTCTCTCTAGGTATGACTTGTTGACTTGCAGAAGATCAGGTCATTAAAATGACTCGTTTGACACCTTCTGGCAATCAAGCATTTCCTTCAAGCAGACCTGCTCTGTCTCTGAGAAGCTTCATATGTGTCATTTTGATCCCAGTTCTAAATAACTTCTAATGCAGGCTGAATTGAAATCAAGGAGAGCTGGAACTTGCCATCAAAGGCTAGCCTTCTCTTTATGTTAAAATACAAAATTCAGTGTGTGTCAGTTTGAGTTAAAAAGAAGCTGTTGCTTCAGAAGTTGGTGAAATGTATGCTTTTATATTTCTTACTGTAATTAAGAACTCGCATATGTCATCCATCGTGATGATTTCTTAACACATTCTGCTTAAAACTTGAAAATGAGGATTTACTGTTGATACTTTGATACATTTTTAAGGGTTTCAGTAAGTTGGTAAAGAGAAAGGGCTTTCAAAATGGCATGTCTTAAAGTGAGTTCTGAATGACACTCATAATAGCTATTACTGACAGATATTGACAAGAAAAGTACAATGAAGCAAAGAAGTAGTATTTCATGTATCATTAGATTGTTGTGTAATATTTTCTACTTTGGACCTTCTCCTGTGTTTTAAGAGTACTTTAGAAACAGTGACAGGCAGAAAAGCGGCTATTCACAAAGGATCTCTGTCAAAGGAGAATTGCCAGAAAATTTTTTGCTGTCGTTGTTTTTAGGACTTGCTCTTCTTTCATCACCAGTGTACTCATAATTATGCTGTTTCTAGCGATTTCGTTTTTTTCTGTAGTACAAGATCTTTAATTGTGAATTCACTTAGAAATCCTCCTGGCTGTAAAATGTCAAAGCAGTGCTTTACTATTGCCTTAAAGACTTTCAGGCACGATGTTTAACTGTTAAGGCCACCTTGGCAAGATGTGACTGGTGATGTGCTCATGCAAGTACAGTGAGGAATCATTTAACCTTTTTGGAGATAGGTCAGCTGTATGAAGCAGCCTCTGGCACAGAAAGCATATAGCAGTGTTTTTATTTAGGCCTTCCATAAGAATATGGAGGTGTTTTTTCTTTTTCTGCCATATTATTTTGCATCAGTGAATTGTTATCTCTGACTAAGCTCTTGCAATATCTGTAGCCAGTGATGTGGGAAAAATATACCTAAATGCCATAAGCATAGCTTGTTTTGGAGCGTAAGGTATCCACTGATCTGTGGTTTATAAAGGAACATCATGGTTCTGTGAGAAATACTGGGTTTTTTTCTAGCCTTTTGGCAGCATAAACTGACCTAGATCGCCCATTTGACCTGTTAGCTTCTGTGGTTGCTTTGTTTTACCAGGTGGTTTGAAACTTCCCCACACCTTCCTTCTGTTTTGGAAACTTGTTTTCTTAAGATGCTTGAAAAAAAACCTACTTGTAAAAGACTAGAACAGCTCAAAGAATAGTGCCCTTGTGAGGGCTGTAAATCCTGTCTTGCATCAGGGCATGTGTTATGTTGTGGGTAGCTCATGGTGATTGTTGACAAGGTTATTCTCATGCTTTGCCTTGCTGTGCCATGAGAGAAGGATTCAGTAGAGATGCATCATTATTTTCTTCTGTTTTTACATTTCTCTATCAAATCTCCCCGGAGCCGTTAATGAGCACCTAAATTGTCTTTTTAGGTTTCCTCTGATATTTGGGGGAGAGGTGGCAGCCTGTGATGAAGAAAAGAACAGGAACAAGAGCATGTTCATGTTCTCCTAAAGTAAAGTAATTGATTGTGTGTTAAAGGCACCTTTATGTTCTGCCACACAGAGATGGTCAGCAGTCAGCCTCTCCCCATAGCAGACAGTGGGAAAAGGAAAAAGAAAAAAAGAACCAGAGCCACAGATCACGTCCCTGGCAAGTTTGAAGGTTGGTGGCAACTTCTAAGCTTTTATTTGTAATGGTCTGTTTTCCCTCTGCTGTTCTCGGTTTTCTTAGCTAAGCATTGCTTTTTGGCAAACATTATCAGTTAACATTTCTGTTTCTCTTTATCCCCCATGTTTCAGTCTTTTTCTTTTCTTAGTGTTGAAGTCTGAGTCCTGTTCATAATTTGGTGGTGTGTTTTGGTTTGGTGGTATTTTTTGGTTTGTTGTTTTGGGGGTTTTTTTGGTAGAAACAGTGCTGATGTCAAAATGTTTCAATTGAATAGATGTGAGCACAAATACTGTGAAGCATTGTAGGTAAAATACAGTTCAGTGTGACAAGACTGACCAGCACACAACTTCCTAGTGTGCAAGTAGCATAGCAAGGTCCATTGCAAATCGAGATGGTATCAGTCTTCTAGTTTTAAACCTTAAAGTCCTCTAGATTTAAACACTCAAACTTCAATTTTACTTAAAACACTATGTCTGCTAGTAGATTTTTGCGGAATATGCATTTTCGGATCAAGGAGTGAAATGTTTTCTACCTAAAAAAAATTGGTTCTGAGTTTTACATGAAGACAGGGAAGGTGGATGAGGCAATTGCTGAGATAGAAAATGTTTTTTGTATGAACAAACTTGTAAATTTGATGTTGGAATGAAATCTACTTTAAATTTTCCTGGAACTTGAAGGGGGGAAATGAAAAATGAAGCATAATTAAGTCTGGCACTACTTTAGTACTGCATAAATCTATTTGCTGTCTTCATTACGAAGGGAGTTTTTTCAGTTGCTGTCATATGAGGGATGCTCATCAGATAAATAGCTTGTCTTGATGTTATTCACTGAAATGCTTTGGCTCATTTGTCCTTTCTGTTGGATTTCTTTGGCAGACTTGTACAAGCTGACTGCTGAGCTTCTTGGTGAGGGAGCATATGCCAAAGTTCAGGGTGCTGTCAGCCTCCAAACTGGGAAAGAATATGCAGTAAAAGTAAGTATAGAGTGAAAGCAGCATCTCCTCTGTCTGTAACGTGTCTTCTCCCTCCTAGTATCTCTGTGAAAACTGGTAATAGAGTGGGCAATAGCAAAAGCTTTTAGAAAATTTTTGATGCTTGAAATGAGCCTGCTGTTTAATGGCTGAGATATCTGTCGTCTTAAGTATTATGCCTCCGGAGTGAACTGGTATATTGGCAGCAGATAGGATTCACAAACAGTAAATGACTTTGAGATGGTTGCATATCAGGACAGACTTTCGTCTCATGTCCTAATTTGATTGTAGTCCTACCAGTTTTTATGTTGTCTTGTGAAAGAAGAGGCTGAGTCATTATCTAGCCTGGCCTACCAAATATACAAGCTTTTGAGAATGCTGCTCAGAGTTCAGAGAGCATCAGTTACTGCCATTAGTTCATGTAAAGCTGTCTTGTTTTTGGGGGTTTTTTTTGATAGAGGTCAATGTTCTGTAATACCATTATATTAAGTGCTGGGGCCCATTTACAGATTTGTGGTTGGAATCATAGAATGGTTCAGGTTGGAAGGGACCTTAAAGATCATCCAGTTCCAACTGCCCGGCCCTGGGCAAAGGCACCATCCAGTAGACCAAGTTGCTCAAAGCCCCATCCAGCCTGGTCTTGAACACTTCCAGGGAAGGGGCATCCACAGCTTCTCTGGGCAACCTGTTCCAGTGTCTCACCACCCTCACAGGAAAGAAAGCAAATCCCTACGGTAGGAATTAGGCGTGATCAGACACCAAGTCCCATGCAGTACTGGTGAATGGTTGCCCATTGTACTGGAGAACTCTAAATGAGTAAACAGCTACTGGATACAGATGGAGGTAGTATTTGTGGTAATGTCATGAGCTTTCAGTTCACGTAGCAATCATTCAGTCTTTGCCTCTGTGGAAAGCCCTTGTCCTTGTCCTCTTTCAGTCTGAGAAGAGTGTAAAGGTAGGTGACATCTGATGGCAGTACAGAAGGGCTCTGAGATTGAGCGTATTTTTTCTTGAATATGGTGGGTCCCATTATTTGCTCTCTGTGAAGTTTGCAGTATGAACCAAACTCCTTTTGTGTTGAATTCAGTACTTTTAACTTAAATGCCTATAATGACAAATGTCTTCTTTTTGGCTGTTCAGTGTCTGATGTGACTCAAATCTATTTTTGTTAGAATTCAAAAGGATATCCTTTTCTGCATATTGCAGAGTTAAAATGATGCAAGAAAAAGCTTGTGGTAACTGGTCAGTGACTGTGTATCACGTGAATTTAGTTCCTTTCTTCTCTTCCTGTCCTCATTTATCTTGTCCTTTGAGTGCCTTCCAGAGCTCTGCTGACACTAAATAAATGAAAGATGAGAAATTAAACAAACAAACAAAGGTGGAGTGTTTCTCTCTGGTGGGCATGCCTGAGATTCAAGCTTTGGATCCGTTCCCTAATTCCAGAGCCACATGCACAGTTCCTGCACTATTTCTTCAAAGATGAGCTCTAACTCTTTCCACAGATCATTGAAAAAAACGCTGGCCATAGTCGGAGTCGGGTTTTTCGTGAAATAGAAACACTGTACCAGTGTCAAGGTAACAAGTAAGTATGGAGTCTTGTGTGTGTGTCTTTAAAGTATCTTGAATATTCTTTTAGCGCTTTTAAGCCTCTTATGTGTGACTAGGTTAGGACCTTTGCAGCAGTCATCTCCTTAAAACCAGTTGAAATTAAGACTTAACTTATTTGAAATAAGAATTTCCCCTTCTCTTACCTTTGAAATTTAGGGAAATATTTACAAATTAAAAATCACATCACTGGATTAGCAACCAGGTCAGTGTACCCTGAACGTGCTTCAGTGATGAATGGCTTTTGTCTGAATGAGGAATTAGCATTTTGACACACTCCCCTGTGATTTCACCATCAGCAAAAGCTGACCTGATACCGGCTGCTATTGAATGGGACAGTCTTGCCATTCCTTTCCTACATGTGTGGTTTGTCCTCCTCTTTATGTCAGCCCTCCTGATTTTGCACTGCAACTCTGAGATCAACCAAAAGCTAATTTAGTTTTTATTTGGATGTGTGCTGGCTTCACAGAGCAACAGGATGAAGCAACTTTAAAGCTGCTACTGAAAAGGAGGGAAAGGCTACGCAGCCAGCGGTGGCAGCACGCTCTGTGATCAGTTTAAGCCAATTCTGAAACTACTCCTTTAGATACCAGTTAATCTAGAATGTGTATAATAGCTGTTACCTATACTAATGTTGTGCAGCTTATATTGAGCCTTTTTTGCAAATTTCTAGTACAACACTTAAAGATAACTTAAAAACAAACCTGTTTACCTAATTCACGGTCCTAAGTTGTGCTGTAGAGAAGCAGATTATATCTTTGTTCTGTGTGTGGTTAAGAGCATATGGTCATCCAGTACGTAACTGATGAAAAACTCAGGCTCTCATGCCCACAAGCAGAATTTGGATTTTATGTGTACTATAAGTGTAGAAAAATCTGAACTTGAGTGTTTGACATTCTCAAGGAATCGTGGGGTGTTTGTGCTCCAAACACTGCACACTAGGAGGGAGTCAGTCTAAAAATGGTAACTAAGGCGCTGGATTTAATGTCACGTTGACAGATGCCTGTCTCCTTCGAGCCCTGTGTGTTCTGCCATGTGATTCCCAGAGAGAAAGAATGCCAATTTAATTTTTTTGTTCTTGCCTTCAGCACAAATGCAATGTTCTAAATTATTAAATGCAACCTATTATCGGTTATCTTCCTGTCAATTGAGCAGTAGCTGAACTCTTTCACAGTCCTGTCTGATTTTGGTGGTTGGTCTGTTTACCCTGCTTAAATTTCAGTTTGAGTTGGAAATGTGGTTTTAATGTCACAGGCAACCAAAGCAACTTATTTAATTAGAACTTTTCATTTTTGGTTTCTTCTGGCACTTCTTAATTATCCGTGCTGAAGTTCTTCATTGCTTTATGTACACTCTGTGCCTATTTCTTCTATTTCCCCTTTTTTTCTTTTTTTTTTTTTTTAGGAACATTTTGGAGTTAATAGAATTTTTTGAAGATGACGCAAGATACTACCTTGTCTTTGAGAAGCTGCGAGGAGGTACCGTGCAGTAACTCTGCCTTTCTTCATTGAATCATCTGGGCCCTGTTTGTCCTGGTGTTTTAAAGAAGAAAATGAAGAGCTTATTTTAAATGCTGGAGGATTTTAAGACAAAGAAGTAGTAGAGGAAATAATATACAAAGCTTGAAGTATGGTTATTCTTGAATATTGATGGGTCTGGTCATACATTTGCAATCCCTTTGTTGTAGTTAAGTGATGGAAATGTCAGCTCTGTTAAAATGGAAGCTTTGGAATATAGTTAGTAGGTCACAGTACTTTTAGGTAAGAGGAGACACATGGTATGTCAGGTATTATTCATGATCTTAGTATAGCATCTAAATACTTTGGTAGCATTTTCCCTTGATGGAGGATTGACTTTGTTTCCTGAAACTCAAAGAGTTTCTTAGAAAAAACCATCTTGCTCCTGCCTCAGGTTGCTGTGATTGTGGAGCTTGTGGCTGTCTGAGGGCCAGTCAAGTGAGCATGTGGTTTAACGCTCATCTGGGGAATAAGAAGGCTACATCAAGCATTTGGTGGACTTTTTAACGTTCATCTGCATTGAGCATAATTACAGTATCCATTAATTGCATGGCTGTGCAAAACCAGGAATTGAAAGCCTGCCCCATCCTTCAAAGGAAGACAGTTTCTGAAAGAGTGTACTTGTGTCCATAGAACATTATCTATTGTCACTGGTCAAGAAAGTTTTTAGTAGCAAACCATATGTGCAAGAAATGCAAATTCTTTCAGTATAGATGCAGAACTTTAAATTAAAGACGGGCATGGGTGGTTTTTTTTATCTTTAGTAAAAGCTCTTGTTTGCCTTCCCTTAAAATTACTGCATCATTTCATTGTGATTCCCTCTAACACTCTTCCTCTTAATGCACAGACTTCTCTGACAAATTAGCTGTAATAGGGCTCAATTGGGATGAATCTGCATTTGTCTATTTTCCCATCTCCACATTCTTCCATTAGTTAACCCTTTTCTTTGACTGTGAGACTATGGTTGTCATTGTACCTGCACGGCTGCTGAGAAGATAATGATGCTACACCTTCTTCCCTCTCTTAGCCGCTGTATTTATAGTGGTCAGGTAGGGCTGAGGCTATTTTTCTCTTCAAAAAATTTCAGCATTTGTAGTGTTTAAGTATGGAGATTTGAAGGAAGAAATAATGGGAATTAGGGCTGAGAGAAGCTTCTGATGCACTACAGATTCTGATGTAAGCAGCGTAGCTGGCAAGATTGAAAACATTAATCTTAAATACAAGCCTTACTTTAGTAACTCCAGTCTGAGACTGGTATTACCTACAGTACTGGGGTAGAACTTGGGTTTTCCATTTCCTGCTTTGCCTTCCTGTAGCTGTGGTTACTGAAGGAGCTCTGCTCCCATTTTAGCTGTGTTCAGTTCACCATGATATGCAGAAGCAGTTTGATATTGTTGCCTGACAGCATTTTATAATTAAAAGAGTTAAAATCCAGCTTATTATACTCAACTTGCATGGTTTAAGAGTCGTTTCCTCTTTTTTTTTTTTTCCCTTTGTTATCTGAAATGCATTTTGGGAGGTGCTATATGATCATTTCTCTGATAAATACTGAAGAGGTGGTAACAACTGTGGCAGGAGTGCTCTGCTATTCTTTCTGTTTGTGGGATTCCTCTACGTGGGTTGAATATAAAGTCTGTAGAATATGTTTTTCGTTGATATTGATATAATTCTTATCTGAGAGAGTTGGAAACATCAGCTCTATTCAGAAAGGTAATCTGAAATAAACCTGCCGAGTGAAATGAGCACTTCAGGTGGCTCAGTATTGTTTCCTGCAAAGTCTGGTGTCATTTTCACAGGGATGGAAGCATTCAAGAACTGTGATTACTTTCTAAAGCTGTAAAGAACAACTATACCAGGAAAACCCTTTGAACTCTCTGCCCTTAAGAAATCTGTAGCAAACTAGAAAGTGTTGTTTTCAGCAAGGGAAACCTTCTGTATTTGAAATCTGATAACCTGGTCCAAAGTGGCTTTCCTCTACCCATCTGACACAGCGTATCTGTGCATATCTGGAGTCTCTTGTCATATCAAAGTGTATCCCGTGAGCCTTTTGTCCATCTTTCTGATTTTTTACTGTCTTTCCTGTTTCCTCTCTGAATCCTTCTTTTGGAGGACTGGCAGCAGCATTGATGGTATAAGAACAGGAATTACCGGCGATAGAGAATGGGAGGTTTCCTTCCACATCTAGAACTGAAGAATTAAAATGAAATCACCTGAGAGATAAAATGTTTACTGTGTTAGAGGCTAATAACAAATAGGAGTTACTTCTTGAATTTCTCTGCCTGATTGCTTTTGTAAGTGTATCTCTCTGAGTGAGAAAATGAAAGTCAGTAGTAAGGCTATGTAGTGGGCCTGGATCTCTGTGGATTACATTTAATCGGTTTTTTGAAGAGATTTTTAATCTTTTGAGAAGATTGATGGAATTCACCTAAAGAAGACAAAGAATCAAACTTTCCTTTATCCTTTGTTAAAGGGATACCAGTAGCAAGCTACCAGTCCTTCAGTATGTTCATATTTGAGAAGTCTTTTGTCAGATTTCGTGTCCCTGGGCATATTTTGCCTTAAATCAGTGTATGAGCCTTAACTTGATGTCAGTGAGAATTTTAAGGTGCATTAAAGGGTAGAATGTTTGGGTTTTTTTTTTTTTTATTTTGATGGTATTGAGACAAAAATAGTGTATACTTTTCTTTCAGTGCAGGGTTTCAATTATTACATTATGCAAAATGAGGAGAGTTAGTTCGAACGTGGCCACCCGTGACCTGGGGGAGGGTGGGTTTTGTTTAAGTGCTATGTACATCCTTAGATGTTTGAGTTTTAGTAGTACTATTAGCAAGTCTTTACTGTTCACAGTGTGGAAAACAGACCAGTTGTGCTGGGGCAGTAAAAAGTGATTGCCTCTCATGCTGTGCTTAAACTGGAGGGCTGCAGTGTTTGAAAATTATGTTCCAGCATGCCTGAGTATTGAAGCTGCTTGGTTGTACCTATTTCTTCTTAGTCATTCCCTTGTTCAGTCCACGGAAGTTGCCTGCTGTGAAATGCTGTTATAAAATATGAGAAATGAGGTTATGGATTCATGATGCTTGGTACTACTTCATAATTATTTTCTCAGGCTATTTTCATATTAAAATGTGGGATTGGGACACTTCTGTTTCTGCCATGTAAACATACTACGACAGAGTGTTAGTTGCAAATAACTTTTCTAAGCTGCTTCTGGCCCTCTTTACACTGAGATGAGCTCTCCCTTTATGGCAGACTAGTAGTAGCTATTGTTTTATCCTTGTATTGGCAAAGCCCTTTCTCAGCCCAGACAGCATTCATACTAAGGTTTTCCCTTTCATCTTTACTCTGACAGGTTCAATCCTGGCCCATATACAAAAGCGGAAGCACTTCAATGAACGAGAAGCTAGCAAAGTGGTGAGAGATATTGCCTCTGCTCTGGATTTTCTTCATACAAAAGGTAAGAGAAGGTGGCTGTCTCCATCTTTACTAGTTGATATTGTATACTTGGGTTATGGAGCACATTTTATCTGTAAGTAGTCAGCTTTTGCTAGCATTTCTATTTACAGCAGTGCCAGATGATTTATGCTGTTTTCCTCTATAATATTATTTTCGTGATGTGATAGTTTAAGTAATCAGCTGTATTAAGACAGTATTGCCTTTTGAAGAAGAAAAGTTAAATTGGTATCTGGGGAGAATTAACATTAGAGTTGAATCTGTTTGCTTGTTCTTGTTACCTAAGCCACCATATAAAGGTTATTCAAAAGGGAGCTAATATTCTTTTTAATTTTCTCCTCTTTTGGATCTACAGAACTGCTTCTCTGTAGACCCAGAATTATCCAGAATTTCTGCTGTTTTACAAGACCTCTTTGTTTGTAGTAGCTTTTGATGTCCACATTTAGGCCCGCACTGTTGAGTTGAGAGACCTAAAAGTGAACTGTACTCCTTGTTTGAAAGTGTCCTCGTTTCATTACGGATTTGCTCAGATTTAAAAGCAGCTCTGTTTGTAGAGAGTTCTTTTATGTTAAAATGTTTTCCTGCAGCTTTTTCTACTTGAGAGTGCTTTTCCTTAATTTCAAAATATCTGTATGCATTATGGTCATCCCAGAGTATGTGTTCGTGTTGAATATAATTTGGAAGATTTTAAAGTGATCTATGTCGTGATTATCTGGTCTTGCATAGATTAAGCAGCTTCAGTTAATGTTTGCTTTTATTTGATTACAGTGGCTACCTCTGAATAGAATGGCATGTAATTGGAGGTGATCTTTATTAGTTATTTGTTCTGATAAACCTTTCTATGTTAATTTTGCCATTATGATTAGCCAGGTTTTACAGATGCTCAGCAGATCTATGTTTGCTGTCTTAAGTTGTTTACTACGGGCCCCACTTCAGTAAATGTTTAATTACAGGCTTTACTTCTATGTGCTTGAGTTGGAATCACAATATTGATCTCTTGAAAGGTTGAACCCATTTAAAAAGAGAAGGGTAGCAACGCGTAAGGAATAAAGTAAGTGGCAAACCTGAGGAATATGGATCTTGTCACATGTTGTGACTGTTATCACAAGTTCATTTGAATGTGGAAATAAACTTAGTTTGAATTAAGATTCTTGGTAATCTTCATAGCCTGTCTATGTGATAGCTCCATTTCAAATCTGCAGAGAATATACTCTTTGAATACTTGTGTTTAGAAGACTGAGATACGGAGCACATAAGGAACAGGAACCTTACGCTGAACATGAGGAGAAATAGTTATTTGATGTATTTGGGCTGTAGTAGGTTGCTGAAAGACTAGGAACACTGTTAAAGGAAGTTTAACATCGACTCAGCTAATATCTTTCTGTAGTTCTCTCTCAGCTTGTAGTTTTAATTCCCCTTTCCCCAAACAAGATGGGAGTGATTCATTAAAATGGCTTTAGAGCAGCAATCCACTGTCTTTCTTGTTGTTTGCTGTGAATTGGTACAGTGGGGACGTGGCTTGCAGAATCAGCTACACCACCATCCCCTTCCATTTTATTGTTCTCTTTATGATTCTTCTGTGTGACGTTAAAATAATTAGTAAGGAACATACAGAACATTAAAGTAAACAGGAAATGAAAGCAGTTTTATTGCACAGCTTAACAGCGAAGTGCTATAGCTAGATGCTTTAAAAAAATTTGAATGAGGACAACTAATTCTTTTGCCAGGAGTAGTTTAAAACTCAGCTGGATCATAATACCATCTTACACCCACTTGGGATGTGTGTGCTTTATTGCTAATAATCCACTGGAGGAGTGTTTAAAGGCAGTTGTTTTCTTTTCTCAGCGCTGTGTGCAACTGCAAAATAAAATGTTATATAATCAGACATTTGAATTCAAACTATAATACAAAAGAAGTACTGTTGGGTTTCATATCACAAGCCAAGCCAACTGTTGGGAGTTTTGTCAGCCTTGCTGTAAATGTCAGCGTGGGGCATCTTCCTTTTTCACGTTTCCCGTTTCCGTGCATAAACCAATGTGAACTGCATCATTGTGAAAGCTCCGATTCCTTTAGATCAGTGCTGTGCTATGCTATTAATGTTAAATTTTAAGTCGTGTCTCGTGGAGCATGCTGAAGAGAAGAAACTCCCTTACCTAGAATTTGGTGGGATTTTTTTTTTTTTTCTGATACTTTGAAATAGTATCAAGTGTGCTTGGAGTGTAATTGTTTTAAGCGAAGCTAAAGTACAGTTAAATTGCAGCCAACCCGCTCGTTTGATTTTTTTTTTTTGGTTCTGGTTTTCTGCCTTCACATTAAGTTTGATCATATTAAATGGACTACTTCTAGAAATTGCATGTTTAGGCATTTGAAGAACTGCTTAGACAGGTAGATAAATTTGCATTTGCCAGTTGGATCTACCTACTCTGATAGCAGTTGAATGAATGTAGAAGCCAGCCCTTTCATTGTTCTCCCTTGGCCTTCTCTTCTGTGTTTTCAACCATACCCTTTAGTTTTTATTTTACTTCGGGAATAAGTCTGTACCTCACCATTAAAGGAATGATATTTTCACGTGGAAACTCAGGGTATTTTCTGGGGAGAGTCACTCAGGTATTGTTTGTGCTGGTAAGAGTTCAGCAAAC
Organism: Tringa tobata; assembly: GCA_033628505.1. Taxonomy (NCBI): domain Eukaryota; kingdom Metazoa; phylum Chordata; class Aves; order Charadriiformes; family Scolopacidae; genus Tringa; species Tringa tobata. The sequence goes on from JAHREE010000097.1 coordinate 3,958,177, forward strand.
CACCTCTTGATCCCTCTGGAAAGAAGAACCTTACTGTAGAAGGCACAAAAATCTTTTGAGTAAACTGTGTACGCAAGTAAACTTTCCTACAGGTCAGTCATCTTAATAAGCTGGTTTTAATTAACATAATTAATTTGGGCTAAGCCAAAAAGTTCCAGTGTAAGCAGGTTCTTATTTGCTTGACTGACTCTCATGTATGTTCAAGGGTGATAAAGACATAGCAGGATGCAACAGTGACTTTTAACAAACACACTTTGAAATCAGTTATTTGCAGTATCATTAAGCAGGGGCGGGGGGGTGTAGCAAATTCAGGCCCAGAATATTTCCTGGGCTGCCTTCTAATAAAGAGAGGTGATGACAAATAAAACGGGACTATCTTCTCTAATAGACGTTTGTACTCTTATTTAGGTATTGCTCACAGGGACCTGAAGCCTGAAAACATCCTGTGTGAATCTCCAGACAAGGTGCTACTCTGGTTTCTTAACCTTCGGAAGTATATTTTTTAACTTTGTTTCCAAAGACAGCCCTCGTGTTCTGTCTTTCTCTTCTTGAAGACTTTTGAATCCATTAGTAATCTTCAACTAAATTTCCTAGAACTGTAGCCCGAAAGAGACTGAATTCTTCTGTGACATGTAAAAATGTGTGCATCTGGCTGGGAGATAAAAAGCCAACTGTTCTTAGAGAGGGCACGGCAATTACAACTTAGCATCTCAGCTGGTCTGAGGCGGTAACCAGATGGATGAACAACATTTACAGGCCAGCTGGTCATCTTACCTTTAGTTCCCAAACTGCCCCAGTGTGTGCTGGCACTTCCCTAGCCAAATAAAAAATTAAAGTACTAGGGCTAGATGGTGGGGACGTGGGAGCAACTGGGACAGAGGAGGCAAATGCAAGGAGTGGAATGTACTTGTAAGAGACTGGGTTTCACTGATCCTCCTGCTAGAATGACTTGGGGTTTGTCCTGGGGTTTTCCATGTGGCCCTGTATTCATGTCTATTGCATTAGCCCTGCTCATCTGAGCCTCTTACTGTTTTGTCCTTGGTTTTAGATATCACCAGTAAAAATATGTGACTTTGATCTTGGTAGTGGGGTGAAGCTGAACAGCGCGTGTACTCCAATAACTACTCCCGAATTAACAACGCCGGTAAGAGACCTACTGCAGCTTTATGCTTTTTCTCTTCTACCATAGAACAATTTTTCTTGTCTCCAGAGCAGAGTTTCCAAAGGGCTTACTGCAACTCCACCCAGTTGTGGATAGTTCATTTAAAGCGGGGGTGTGTGTGATAAATACTTAGTTTCTCAGTCATAGAACAAATATGCAAAAGCACATGGACTCATCATGTTAATTCTCCTGTTGGCCAGAAAGTAACACCTTGTTACTGTTTGTCTCTTACCTGTCAAAGGAGGAAGCTTTTTGTGGAGGTGTTTTGTGTGCTTGTGGACTGAGTTTGAACCTTAGTTTTGTGTTAATTTCCCTATATTTGGGTTCTGTAGTCAAGACCTAAGTGCATCTAAGTGCAGTACAAGCTCTGTAATCACTGTGTGGCTTTATAATACACATTAATTTGAAAAACTAGAGTGCTATGCTTTTGGCATTACTGTGAAAGAAAAATCTGAGTTTTGCAGGAGTCTGTTCTGGAAATCACCCCCCACGATGTACTTGTTTACTTTCTAAAAACCCTGATAACTAATGGATAAGATTAAAAAACCTGAAATATGTAAATTAATATTTTGACCCTCTGTAAAGAATCGTAGATTCATATGGAACAGCTTACGGTTCTGCTAAAGAACAGTAGGAACTCTTTTGCCTTCTATTAGGTCTCAGTAGTCGTTACAGCTGAAATGTGTTAATTTTTGCCTGTGCAATACGCTTGCAAAATGTTTCAAAGCTCTTGACAATTCCATTTAGCATTTGAGGGATGCATCAGTTGTGATTTGGCTTAACAACATGAGTCCTGCAGTGAGAGCCAACAGTAAACTTCAGTAGTCCCTGATGCCTGCTTCTGCTTTTAGACCAAGCAGAGAATGACAAACCTGAGTCTTGTTTTGATTTGACCCTCCCTTTGAAAACTTGCTTGCATTTGGTTTCCTAGTGTGGCTCTGCAGAATACATGGCACCCGAAGTGGTTGAAGTCTTCACGGAGGAGGCCACGTTCTATGACAAGCGGTGTGATCTCTGGAGCCTGGGAGTGATTCTGTACATCATGCTCAGTGGTTACCCCCCTTTTGTGGGCAACTGTGGCACGGACTGTGGCTGGGACAGAGGAGAAGTCTGCAGAGTTTGCCAGGTGAACCTGCAGGCCCTGGGCCTATGTGGAAGGGTGTAGTTTGCCTCGTGAGCTTGAGGTGTAATAATGCCAGCAGCGAAGAGCTGTGCCTGTAACCCAGCCAGTGATCTGGGAGTATAAGCTGTCACTGAGAAGCAAGGGTGGCAATATAAAAGTTGAGCAATGCTATCTCTTTCTAAAGTAAGGTTTGGCAACTGCCTCTTTCTCCTCCTGATGTGAGATCTCAGAATTTCCCCTTGTCCTCTTCCCCATCTCTGCAATCCTCCTGTGTTCTGTAATTCTTGATCTACTTTATGGTAGTCACTGCAATTCCTCAGATGAAAGTTGAGCCCCAGGATGGTCTGCATGCAGGGCCTAAATTCATTTTTTGTAAAAATTCAATACATTGGGCACACTGTTATGGGGAGGGTAGGGGGAAATGTTTCCAGCACACAGTGTATCATGTGCATCTTAGGATGTGTTGTATTGCTTTGTGGAGCTGCCTGTCTCCATTGACTCCATTAGAAGACTAGATGGTTTCAGTTGTCACCCACCCCATTAGGTGGATAAAATTGAGTGAGAAGAATCCCACCCAAGAAGTCTTCTGGTTGCATTTTAGCTGCTATTTGAATGAGAAAAATTTTTCCTTTACTAGAACAAGCTTTTTGAGAGCATTCAGGAAGGCAAGTATGAATTTCCTGACAAGGACTGGTCACATATATCCTCTGAGGCCAAAGATCTCATCTCAAAGTTGCTGGTTCGTGATGCCAAAGAACGACTTAGTGCTGCTCAAGTTTTGCAACATTCATGGCTTCAAGGAGTATGTATACATCTTTATAATTTTTTTAAAGGGTTATTCTTCTTCCAAAGTGACAAACAAGCTGTTCCCTGTCTCAAAAGTGTTGGTAGTCATTGCGTGTTTTAGTGTTCTTATCTTGATTAATTAAACGATACACAGTGGCTTTATTCTTTCTGGAGCTGTGTGTGGGAAATATTTGGATGAATCTGTCAAGCTTTAAGTGGGTTGTGGTTTTTTTTTTAATTATTGCTTTATGCATTTTTAAATGGCTTTCTTGTGAATACCAAGCACTGCAGTACATGAATTACTGTGTTACTCTTTAATACAGTAATGCAGAGTGCTGGTAGGTACAGTTTTAAAAGAACAGCAGTGTCCTCTTTAGCTTTAGTCTTCCCCGTTCATGAGAGAAGGGATAGACCCTCTGGAGAGCTTCCAAAGCTTTAGTCTCATACCTGTAAACTGTGGTATACTGTGGTATCTTCTTGTGAGGGGAGATAGATTTTTGGAATGTGATTTGTAGATCAGCAGTGATTTTTTTAAGTCCACAGTGAGTAGATATGCAATATCCATTAGTTGCAAAGATTTGGGATGAGTCACCTGTTTTTTATCACTCTCTCTTGGGAAAGCTGCTAACATATAACTAACTTTTCTTAATTGCTTCTTCTAGCAGGCTCCTGAAAGAGGATTACCTACCCCTCAAGTTCTTCAAAGGTAGTATTTTCTTTTTTTTAAAATGTCTGTGAACTTGACCAGGAATCATTACTGAAAGAATGGGGAAGGATAGGGTGTGACAAGTCGGGGGGTAAGATCCCTGGTTGAGAGTGGAACTTCATAAATGTGCAGCACTAATTTTGTTAGGAACATCAGAAATATTAAAGCTCTGATTTTTCTTTATGATCTAATCTTGCTTGTTTGTGGGGAAGGCATTGAAGAGGATTCCTGCGCTGCGGTGCTAATCTTAGGAAATAATGATGGTTTTGGCAGTTTGCTGCCCAGGAGGGGGAAAAAAAGACATAAAGGCGTGCGTTATCCAAAGAGCCTACATTCTGATGGGTGAATAATCATCATATACACAGGCTCGGATCTGACATCTGCTGCAGTTGGTGGTAATCACAGTATCAGTTTAACTGAGCAGGGCAAGCCTCATTTTAAGTGATTTGATGGCAGATTCTATATGCCAGAGAGCCTGAGTCACACATCTCTCTATTTCCATGTCTCCCACTGGCGATTCCAGGTGGTTCTTCCCATCAGAAGCGCATTTCCTTAAACCAGAAGTGCAATCATAGTGGGATTGCAGTTTTCTGAAGAAAGACAACAGTATTGCCCCATATGCCCATCCTTTTTTATCATGTAGAAATGAAGTATGGCATCTTAAGTGGCTTCCTGGGTTTACATGGGGTGTCCTTGGCAGAATGAGGATTAGAACTGTGGCTGTTTCCAAAATCCCAGAGATGTTTTGTCACGTGTTGCTGGTCCTCACAATGAGGAGAAGTGCAAATATTAGTCTGTCATTTTTCCTGCTGCGTTGATGTTTTGATAGGAGAAATAAATCTGCCTGGAAATAGATATTCTGCTGCGAGGGTAACCGGGTGAAGTGACTCTTTGCACGTGTTGTAACTGCTTTCTCCTTTTTCCTTTGAAAGGAACAGTAGCACAAAAGACCTGACGCTTTTTGCTGCGGAGGCTATAGCCCTCAACCGCCAGTTGTCTCAGCACGAGAATGAGCTCAGCGCGGAGCAGGAGAACGTTGCCCATGCTGTGTGTTCCATGAAGCTTTCTCCTCCATCCAAGTCCCGCCTTGCCAAGCGCAGAGCAATGACGCACGCCACCAAAAACAGTGACTTTCAGCCAGTTCCCCATAAAGCCTTTTAAACTTCTTGCCTGCTATGGATTGGCAACATCAGCCTGTGTTCTTACTTGGATTTTCAGCGCTGATAAAAGCTTCTGTGCTTCTGACTCTTTGATTAGAAGCTTGCTCTTGTGTTGCAACTTGTAACTTTAAGGGGACAGCTTTTTATGGGAATGTTTTTTGCCTGTCAGATTTGGTGCATTAAGATAATTTAACTGATCTTTTTAAACTAGAGAAGGTGAGTTTGCTGCTGTATTATCTGAGGTGATAAGTCACTAAGCTTTCCTTATTTTCCTCTTAGAAGAGCATGCTTTAAAACGCGAACTTGAAAACATCAGAAGAAAAATCCCCACTTTCTTGCTTTGCCTGGAAGAGCATCAAGTCTCTCCGTTCCTATGGGTGCTCTCCTTGATGGCACATCTTGCCAGGTGCCACTGCTGGTGCCAGCAGCAGGGGCTGGTTTCAGCCAGCAGCGCCCTTCTCTCTTTCTGTGGCCTCAGGAAATGTAGACCATGACTGGGTGGATTTCTGTCTCCATTGCCCTTGTTGGGCTTAAACTGTATTGGGGATGATACTGTGAAGGTGCAAGGATCGCTCAGGCTTGTAGAGATGAAGAAGACCGGGTTGTTGTTTTTATCCTGTTGGTAGTTTGTGTGTCAGCATGTGGGATGAAAGCTGGGGGTGTATTGTTTCTTTATCTGACATCTTTTTGTTCTTAACGAAAATGTGCTCCATCTCATCTTTTTTTTTTTTTTTTTTTTTGTGTGTGTGTCCAGTGTGTCCCCTTCTCTGACAAGTTACATTCTGAAGTCTGATAACCACAGCATCACAGGCTGTTTTTAGAACAGTTTATACTTAGTATCTGTTTTTTTTTTTTTTCTATATTAATGCTATCCTCAGTTAACCTTACTTTCTGTGAACTCATATTTCTGCAAGCCCTTCTGTATGTGTTACCTGGAGTTATTAATGTGAATGGACAGGCTTCAGCAAACTTTGGTGTGTGAATAATGTAAGATTATCGAATGCAGAGGTACTTCTGTGCAAAAATGGTGCTGCAGCTGTTGCATTCTGCCTCCTGCAGCGATCTCAGGCTGATTTTCGCTTCCACTTTTGGTACCGTGGTGCACCGGGGGTCAGGAGTCATTTGGAAGGCTGAAAAGCTGGATATTTTGAGTGACCAAGGTTGAGGTGTCCGTGGAGAAGGACACAGATGTTGAGCACTTTCTGAAACGTAAGCTGTGAAAATTGGGCCGTGAAGGTGTCCGACTTAACTTGTCAGCTCATTTCCGAAGCCCTTTGCCAGGGTGTTGGGTGCAGGGTGGAGGGGGGGT
>JAHREE010000097.1:3969198-3983403 GCA_033628505.1 Tringa tobata
AGACCAGAGGTCGAGTCTTCACTCTTGGAGCAAAAATTCTAATTGCTCCCTAATGGCTTCGCTGTCTGCCATTGAATTTCACCCCTGTTCCATTACTCAGGATCGTGCTTGCAATATTTTGGTCCTCTTCTAAGTGATGGCTCAGTGTCATCAGCAGATCTCACTGCCTGACTTCTCTTTCTGTCTGGGTCATCAACTAAAATGATTTAATTGCTTGATGAATTCCATTGTTGCTGCTTTCTCCTCGTTTGTTAGATCCTCTCCTGTCAGCGCAACTGTGGCGTAAAACCTCGGGCTTCTGTGCAGATTCCTTTCAGGGGCTAACATCACTGAAACCACTTTTACACGTGAGATGTATATATAACCTATCTCTTCACAAAACTGTCCAACATCTACTCGTACGGTGTTTCTGAGTGAAAGAGAGAACCTGTCTGGGAAGGAGTGAGTGGGTGGTAGCCTGCTGTATAAGCAGCACCGCTCTTTCAGGCCCTGCAGTAGCTAAAGGACATGCTGCCCAGATCTCCAGATTTGGGTTTTGTCTTCCTAACATCAGGTGACAATTAAAATAAGCAGATCCCTATAGTTTATGAAGTTTCAGAAAAATCACTGCCTTTTGCTTTAGCACAGGAAATAAGAAAAAGTAGAGATCTCGTATGTGGGTTGGTTTTTTTTCTGTTTTCTTCTCCGTTTCTGAGTCCAAATCTGACAAGTCCAAATTTCTTCTACTTTTGATTACCCGTTGTTATCGAAATCACACAGTCCGTTTCTGAACCCTTCAGATAACACCCTTCTCCTCCCCTGTCCATGCTGCTTCTGGAGTGAGGACAGTTGTCCGTGCTCTCCTCTGCAGTCCAGCCTGCATACTGACTTCTCCAGTGGAGGACTTTGCTCCATAATCTTGAGGTGCCCCCAAGGCACCAACTCTGTTTTACCTCTCAGGTGGATGAAATCCCTCACCAGAGGCTGTGTCCTTAGTCGCCTCCCTCAGGAGTTAAGATTGAGATCTTGGTTTTCCCCCCTCACGTGCAGTTCCCCAGCAAGATGAGGATCCTCGAGGTTTTGACCACCCTGCTTAATGTTGTGCCCCAATCACTGGGCACTTTCTCTTTTCAGGTTATATGAGAACGGAATTGAGACCCTCCTGTCTTTCCCATCAGAGTCTTTGGTCAGGTTCCCAGCTGTAAGGGCACAGGCTGCCACGTGTCAACTCCTCTTGCCATCGGTACATGCGAGGCAACGTACTCCTCTCTCGTGGGTGGTTAAGCTCTTCTGAATTACACGGTATTTATTACATAATAAGAACACACACACAAACTATTACTGTGGATCCCGGTGGTGAGTTGTTTCAATGCTGGATATGGAAGGTCTCCAACCTCCAGTGACTCACAAACTGCACATAAACAGACCCCCTTACGTTTATGGTTTTGGAAATATTGCTCCTTTGGGCTTCTTCATTATCAGTTCAAGACAGCAACAATACAGTCCAATATCTGAATTATGAATGCCAGCTTCTGTCTGCTTCCGAGCAGCCATTTGACCTTGTCTGAGTTCCTTAAATGGGTTTAATCCCACAACTGAGCTTCAAGGAACGCTGCTAAACTTTTCCAACAGCACCAAAGTCAAAAAACTTCCTTTCCTTTCCTTGCCCATTCTCCTCGTAGCTTTTATTCTTTTTTCTTAATATTTTATTTGTCATGTATTTTTTTCTTCTGTTGAATAATTCAGCTAATAGGCTGGCACTTGAGCGCTTGAGAGCTGTGTTCCCTAATGAGGGAAGCAGCTTGCCAACTTTTTATCTTTCCAGTCTTTGACTGCAAAACCCAACGTTGTTAACAAATCACCACGGAATAGCTGTGGAAATACAGAACAAAATGTTGTTGTTTTAACTTAAGTGGGCAAGGAAAGAAAAATAAACAGAACGAAAGAAACCCAAGCCCTGCATGGGAAAACAAAGTCTGAAAATGAAGTGTGCATGGAAGGAAATGATGACAATAGAAATCTCTTTGCAACTTCATTTTGTCTCCATGTCTGCAAGCAGGAAAGCTGTATGGGAGAAAGGACGTTAACTCACCAAAGAGACATAGTTGCACTAATTCATGGGTGTAGGTGTTATCTGTGGGCAGCTCTGCTTCTTTCCATGTTTACATGAATAAAGGTTTGTATAGAGAGCAGATTTTTTTTCTTTGCCAATTTTATTTTATTTTTTTAAATCTGAATGTGTTACGGTCCACGTGACACAGATGGGATTTAAAAAAATAAATATATTTATGTGATGCCTTTTTGTACATTGCTTAATCACCTTTAAAATAGTATTTATTATCTTACTGGCTTGCATTCGTTCAGATCAAGATCCATACTGACATGTTTCAGACAAATGTTTTGTCCTTGGCCTTGCTTACATTTGTTCTTTCCTGGCTCCCCACCTCCACCTACCAGAGCAGGGCTCAGCAGCTCTGGGTGCTTGAAAAGTCCCACTTGACCTCCAAGCAAGTGAGGACTTCTGTAAGGTCCCTTCTCTCCTTTGCAGGACCTGCCATAACCTGGGAATGATGCAGAAATGCAAGCTCGGTGAGAAGCAGGAACCTGGATAAAGTAACGTGTCCCACATGCATGAGGTGAGGATGGTCAGATCATCTTCTGGGTCCACTTCATGTGGGCCTAAATGATGCTCTGGGGGCAGGTTCCTAAACTTGGTATGAATCTCGTTTTGGTGGTAGGCTCCAAATGTGTAGCTGAAGTACTGCCAAAGAATAGTACCTGAACATCACATGAGTAGGAAATGCTCTTTGGTTTTGTGTCAGATCAGTGTGGAAAGCTTTTATCACCCCAGGCAGAAGTGGAAGTGTTAACATTGTGCCCTGTTCCCATAGAACATGGGAGCTGGCAAAGCGCGAAGAGAAACGAAGGCTTGGGAATAGGCTGTGATCTCCCACCAAAGGCACACACCGGCCACGATGCTGGGCAGGGTGTCTGATGGGCTTCTACCCCTTAAGGATTCGATGGCAAATCCCTTTGAGAACTGGCTGGATATCTAATAATGGTCTAGTTCTCAACATACGTGCTTAAGGGATAGCTATTTTCTCATTGAGCAGCAGTTTAGCGGTAGGGAAAGGGCAAATAATGTCAATGCTAGTTTTTGAAGCAAAAATTTGTGTTCATGAAGGCAGAGCCAAGAGATGGGAAAATGAAACAAATAAAGCTTTTCATCCAGAGATATCAATGTCATTCATGTTTCAGGGATGAGGAAACAGAGACCTGAGAACCTGACGTGGCTCAGACGAGTCCTACCGCAAGCCAGCAGCTTGCCCGAGACCAGAACTCTCATCTTGAATCCCTGCCCAGTGAAATTCTGCAGATGAGCTAAAATTACACCGAATGCTGCATCCGAGTTCAACATCATTATCTGAACTGCGTGATGTTTTCTGTAACGCAGGGAAGATACTCATCTTTGGTCTCAGGGCCAAATTCTTAGCCCTGAGATGGGATGGGATGCTTAATGCGATAAAGACTCTTATCTCAAATATTGACTTAAAAAAATGTATATCTAAAACCCTCACATATGGCAAAGGTCCCTATTATGCTAGGTGCTGTACAAACGTGGCTCCAGGAGATTGTCCTGATCCAAGGAAGTGTGTTTTCTAATTTCTTTCCTGGTGTGTTGCCAGTATTTACACAAAATGCAGAACACTGAGCTGAATGGCAGAGCTGGGCAAAATTTGGCACTTCTGAATTGAGCTAAGTTGGCTTAATTGGGAATCAAAATCCCACTCATCTGGCTTGTAATTGCTATTAAAGGCTCCTTTGAAGACACAAGGCTGAATTAAATCAACCTTGCTATATGGACATCCAGGGAACTGCACCAAATTAGAGCAGTTAAAGGTCTGACTTATGTTTGTTTGCACTCAAAGCCTGGAGGAGGCAAATCGAGATGAACAAAAATGTTGATGGTAGAAAAACAAAGGAAACCAGACGAATGACGGAGATTTCATGGAGCGTTGCTCAAAATGGGTCTTCAGGGAATGAAAACTCACAACTGTTGCTTCTGGAAGGTGGCTTCTTTTTTGTTTGCATGGATATGTTGCTGAGCACCCTCCTCTCTGCCTCTTGCGTCTTTATAATCTATCTTCTCTTCCAGATCAGTCCTGCTTGTTTCTTAGTCCATCCTTCAGCTATTGGTGGCAGGAGATAAAATACCCTTTTGCTTTGCATAGCAGGGATATATGTGATATGAAGCCAGATGGCTGCCAAGATGAGCAATTGAGAGTGTCTGCATGTTATTAATTGCAGCTGCTGTTTTTGCAGTCGGAGGTGATGGGAGGGTTCCCAGCAGCAGCCAGGAGCAGATGGAGGGACATGTCTCGGTGGTGAGTGATTAAAATCCACTGGGATGGGGTGTGCTCAGCCCCACTGTGTCAGACAGTGGGATCATAGGATTGGATTTGTTCTAGCCTACCCTTAAAGGTGATGGCCAGGAGCTCACTTTGATGTACTGGGGTGATCTTGTTATATTGGTTTGAAGCTGAACTGATTTTTGTTGTTTCTTGCTCTTCTTTCTTTGTTTTCCTCTTACTGCTGCATTACATTACTAAAAATACCTAAAACCATATCATTTACTGAGCTGCTTCCTCTGCTTGTTCTTGTTCCAGGCACAAACATCCATCTCTCTCTAAACACCTCTCTCATCTGCCCAAATTAAGCCACTGCTTCAAAGCAGAACTTCACCTTTATTCCATAATCTTGGCTTGTCTCCTCCTGTGCTAACCAGCAATTTGGCACTCAAGGTAGGGATCTAGTTTGGAAATAGCTCAAGGGAAGGGCTGATAATCCCGTCGCCTCTAAATTGGAGGTTGGGACATCTTGGCTTCTTGCTGAGATTTAGAAAGGTTGATTTGGGTCAAGCAAAATCCTGTCTAGCTCTGCACCCTGTTTCTGTCAGCGGCCAGGAGGAGATGCTGAAGGAAGACATGTAATTAGAATACTCTCCCTGCCCATAACCCCCAGCCTCCAGTAATCAGCAGCTTAAGGACTTCATGAACTGGAGGTGTGCTGTGCAGTCAGCAAAAGGCAGAGATGTTTGTCATCTTTCTGAAGCCTAAAGAAGACTTGCTCTTCCATGTTTCCCTCCTGCCTGATTCACCTGTGACACAACACTCCTACAGCCTCGTGGCTCAGAAGACAGGCTGAATTTTAACTGAAGTTGTTCTTCTTGATTCAGGATGTTTCAGGGTGGGTCCTGTAGGTGATGAGTTTTGCTATGTGCTGGCTCCTTAAGATGTAAATTTTGCAAGCTGTCTTCTGGATTTGCATTGATAGCAGCAATATCAGAGTATGGTGTTCTGGCTGTGACCTCTCACAGAAAGCCCTGCTCTCCAGGTAAAAGAAAACAAGAAAAACCCCAACCCCAATAGAGATCTTGGTGATAGGGCCCTTTATGAAAACAAAGTTGACGTAATCCAGTTTAACTTTGTTGATGATGTCATGAGACCTACCCCGTTTCAGAGCAGGAGAAGATCTGGCTTGTCATGTTTGAAAGACAGTGGTGGTGACTGGTGGCCATCCAGATACTTAAAGCCCTGGGAATGTGCTTAAGGTTTTTCTTCTGTCTGTGTCTGCCATCTGGCATTAAGGGGTGTCTGGCACACCAAGTCTATCTGAGGGATTTTGTGCCTCGGGCACTTCACTCTTCCCTGCTCAGAGCTTCAAGCATTTTGACACCTGGAATTTGAGGGGTTTCCAACTTGGGATTCCTGATTTTGGCCTCTTTGTGCTTTTTGTTTGGCTCCCTGCCCTGGGGACAGGGCAGCAATTGCAGTGAGTCAAGAGAGGCAGATCTTGAGAGTTTCCCTTCCTGAGATGTATGACTTTGGGCTGGTGATGTTACTGTGGTGAGGGCGTACTGTTTCCTGGACTATGATTTTTATTTATTTTTTTTTTGGTTGTTGATATCAGGGTTTTTGTATTGGGACATGGCCAAGCAGTTCCTGTATTTCTTCTCCAGAAGAAGCCTTCATGGGAGTGAGAATGAGCTGACGGGCAGTTTGGATGGGATAAGGTACTTCTCCAAATGAAAGGTACAGAAGTTGTACACCATCCTTTCCCATAGGATGGTGATAGACTCAGTTACGCTCAACACAATGGCTGTGCACAGAGCTATGCCTGTTCTGTGTGTCTCTGAGATGGAGTCCAATTGGGTTCTATTTCCTTAAAAAGTGTATTTCCATATAAACCCATTTTTTTTTACATTTAGTTACAGCCACATATGCAATTACGTATGTTTTCTGTGCATGTGTTCGCACATGCAATTGCTCTAATTCTGAGCATGGCTATTTCCTATCTATTGTGATCTGACTACAACAAAAATTAAAATAAAGATTAGATTAGTTTCCGTGGTAACAGCTACCCCTGCCTCATATGACGCACAGATTCTGTGAAGCGAAGGAGCACATATCAATTTACACTCTTAATTTTTGGGACGCTCAGGGTTCAGCTCTTCCCAGGAGGTTCTCTGATGACAGCAAGTGATATCTCCCTGTTTCCACTCAGCAGGCTTATCCTCTTTGACTTTTTGTAATTCATAAGAGCTTCAGAGGTGCCGCCACCATCTCGTGGTGGAAACAATCTTGTCTTCGTTCCAGTTTCTTTCTTAAAACAAAAACAAAAAAAAAGAGTGGGAGGATGATGAGAAAAGTTTGGTCTGGGGGATAGCGAGGCTGTGAGAGGTGTATTTGCCCCCTTGGGAAAGAAAACAGCCAGGGTCTCATCGGGCATCAGCACAGAGGCTGTGTGTGGACTGGAGTTATATGGCTAATCAGTAATTGCTAATGAGGGGGAGAATTGTCACATAACATCAGCAGTCATGAATTAGCAGAGAAGCGCAGAAGAGGGTAACTATCAGACTTGCTGGGCTCTCGGTTCATTTGTTCTCATGACTGTACGTCAAGGTTTTAAATGTTTCTGCTTCGTATTGGAGAAAAATAAACAGCCTTGAGTAGATGTAGTCAGACTAATGATGTCTTGTGGTGTGAGATCTCTCTTGTTACATCTCCCAGCTATTGGATCTTTTAAGGTGTAGGATGAGACGAATTATCGGGTCTGCAGGAGAAGAGCCCACGAAGAGATAATATACTTGACTGCAGTTAATGATTGCTGCTCTGTGTCTGTGGACTTCACAGGGATAATAGGTCTTTTTGAGTCTTGCCCATCGGGTCCATATCCATGTTGTCTTTCAATCTGCATCCTTGGTCCCTTCTCAGAATGTGTTCCAGAGTTGCCACCATTTCCAAAGTTACATCTTGCAGCACAAGGGGCAGAGTTGTGAGTCTGCTGGTAATGAAGGGGTGAGAAGGGAAGGTCCAGGGGGTGCCTCTCCCTCCACTATTCCCACACCGTTTCTTATCCATTGCTTCCTGACACTTTTTGTCTCCATCTCCCAAACAAATGGAAATAGCCTGTGGCTTTCAGCAGTGTGGTCAGGACTGGATCTAACTAGAATGTCTCTAAAGGTGGGATGGGGAACCATAGGCTCTTGTGAAACATCGAATCATCCATCTTCCTGAGTTTCCCATGGAAAACCCATTAGGAAGAACTTTCTTTGTGGCAGTGGCTGAACGTGCTGAAAGAGGACAAAATGTCCCAGCAAGATTGGAGAGGCAAACAGTATAGTTTGAGGCATCTGCGTTGTCACAGCTGTAAGAACAGAAATATATTATGAGTGCTAATTATATTAATTAAAACTGTGCTGCTGTTTGTGTGAACATTTCCAGAGAGGAATACAGATTTCTTCCATTGTTTTATTTCCGGACAGAAGCTGGAGGCCTGACTGGGGCCAAGTCTGCACAACGCAAGAACAAACGTGCTGTGATTCCTGCAATATCATAAAATACCTGCTGTATTTTAAAAATGCAGTCACAGAAAGCACTATTCCTCTTCCTCAGGCTTACTCCCTAGAGATTTTGATGCGTGAAACAGAGGCTCTTTCTCTAGCATCCCTGACTTGAGCCATGCACACAGATGCCTCTCCTGGGAACTGCTTGGTGCCTCCATTTACCTCCAGTTTCAAGAAAGGAAATGGGAGAATTACTTTTCCTCTGTCTCCTTGCTTTATGTGGGACATCCAGTCTTCAGGACCTTAGTCTATGTCCTCACATAGCCTAAAGCTATGGGACTGTCGCTTTTTCACTCTGGTTATAACAAAGCAATGTCAGTACTGAAGTTGTGCTCCCCTGTATGGTCCAGGAGGAGTCTGGGGCTGTGGAGAACCCCCTATGGCTTCAGGGATGAGCTGGACTGTGTGTTGAGCTGGCTCTTTCTCCTCCTTCCAGCCCTTGCTGCTCAGCTCAAACCCTGGCTGCAGTTCCTGGGGAGCGGTGCCGTGGGTTTCCTGGTACTTTGCTTTCTGGTCCTTTCATANGTTCCTGGGGAGCGGTGCCGTGGGTTTCCTGGTACTTTGCTTTCTGGTCCTTTCATAAAGCTCTCGCTGCTGTTTTGTTCTATTTTTTTTTTCCTCCCTTCCAGTCGCCAGGGCCTCACTGCTAAAAGCTAAAATAAGGCACCAGCTCTGAAGGGGCAAGGTCCTTTATTCCGCAGCGCTCTTGCCGCGGCTGGGAGAGGGCGGCTGCCGGTGGCATAAGTGGGAGGAATGGGCTGTCTCTTAACACAAGTGCTCTATTTATGGGCTGTTAAGGACACCAACAATAATGCAGAGTTCTGGATGTCTCCTTCTTACGAGGGCTGCAGAAAGCATTGGCTCCTCTGCTTATGGCTTGTTACCAAAGCAAGGTATCGTGGGACCAAGGCTGTAGGAAACGCAGGGGTATCTGTCTTGTACTGATGCAATTGCCTTGGCTGCCTTAGCACTGAGCGTTTGCAGAGCAGCTTCCGTCTGCCCTGGCCCAGACCTTCTCATTTTCTATCTAGATTCACTTGACAGCAGCTAAGTGTTGCCCTTCCTTCAGCAAGAGCCATTTCTCCCTTAACAGCCCACTTTCTCAAAGACTTGTATGAACAAAAACTCGCTCCCAAATTGGCGGGGAGGCTCACAAGCTGTTACAGAACCACATCCCCTTCTGCGCTGAGCATCATAAAACTCAATGCAGAAGTGGTGGAACAACTGAAGGGTTCTAATCGAACCTGAAATAAAATATCTCTTTAGTAAAATGCCGTTTGTAAAATTACCAAAAGCTGTCACAGGAAGGAAAATATGTGTGCTGTGTGCAGGTCAGCAATGCTCCTGTTTGCCTGCTGTCTTCAGTGCCTGACTTTGGTATCCCTGCTGCATCTTTGTCTCCTTAGATTAAGAAAACCTGTCCAGCTGCATCCCAGCTTGTGCCTTAAGGAAGAAGAGTGGAAATCATAGTTTTGGGGACTGGAGACGGCTTTGAAAATACTGTCCTGCTGCCCCAAGGTTGGCTTGGTACATTAATAGGATCAGTACATACATTTTAATAATATGTTGTTAGATGCAATAACTGCTTTCTGTATTTACAGGCTGCAGAGTCAGATAGGTCTGTGCTCAGTGAAATATGGTTTACTGCAAAGAGAGAAAATGAGGACAAAGGGTTTATTGGCATGATGGCTGAGGGAGAGTGGCTGGAAAAGGAGCAGGTTTAGTCCTCAGCCCTACAAATACCTTGTGGCGTGATCCAGAGCAAGCCACTTCATCTCAACATGTTTAAGACCCCTTCTGTACAAAGGGTCAGAAGGATTTCCTACGCCAATCCTGTCCCAGAGAGCTGGTGACCACAGTGGGACCCCAGTCATGTCCGCTCCAGGGGGCTTGCAAGACTTGAATGTGGGATGCTGCCTGGTGGAAAAGGACTTGGGGGTTCTAATTGCCAAGCGGCTGAATATGAGCCAGCAGTGTGCCCAGGTGGCCAAGAAAGCCAATGGCATCCTGGCTTGTATTAGAAATAGCGTGACCAGCAGAAGTAGGGAGGTGATTGTCCCCCTGTAATCAGCACTGGTGAGGCCACACCTGGAGTATTGTGTCCAGTTTTGGGCACCTCAACACAAGAGAGATATCAAGGTGCTGGAGTGGGTGCAGAGGAGGGCAACGAAACTGGTGAAGGGCCTGGAGAATAAATCATATGAAGAACAATTGAGGGAGCTGGGACTGTTTAGTTTGAGGAAGAGGAGAATGAGGGGTGACCTCATCACTCTCTACAACTACTTGAAAGGACACTGTAGAGAGGTTGTTGCTGGTCTCTTCTCACAAGCAATTAGCGATAGAACAAGAGGGAATGGATTCAAGCTGCAACAGGGTAGGTTTAGACTGGACATTAGGAAGAAATTCTTCAGAGAAAGAGTGGTCAGACACTGAAATAGGCTGCCCAGGGAGGTGGTTGAGTCACCATCCTTGGATGAGTTTAAGAGTCGTTTAGATGTGGTGTTGGGGGATGTGGTGTAGGGAACAACTTTGTAGAGTAGGGTAGATGGTTGGACTCGATGATCCCAAGGGTCTTTTCCAACCCAGATGATTCTATGATTCTATGCAGGTGCTGCCTTTGCTCATGAGAAGCAAGGGGGCAGGTATCAAGATATTTTTATTATCCTACATGTTATCCTACACTGCTGCAGCCCCTCGCTTCACCTCCTACGGCAGCACTGTTTCAGCAGTGGTCTAAAAGACTACCTTAGTGCAGCCACGCTCCCTATCTCTCTGCCTCATCTTCCCCGTTTGGAATGACATTCAGCTTTCTCTTTGTTTTGCTGCTGTTCAGTGGCCCAAAGGTTTGAGTCTTTCCATCTTGCAGCCTGATACTTTCCCGAGCCAAGGTAATCTAATGCTTGCAGCGGGCTTTCTCAGGCACAATGTGTTGTGCTTCCCAGTACAAGCTGTCGCTGTTGGCTCCAAACTGCAATAACAGCTATCTTTAATCATCTTTCTTGTTCAGCTTCTAATAGGCAGCTTAACCACAGAAGATGAACTTGAGAATTTTCCTAGCCCACGTCTGGTATGATCCCAGGCTGGTTTCTATTTTCTTCCCCTTTTGTAATAATTAGTTGGTGGTGAAACCTGAGTGGAAGTTGTCTGGCCTCAGAGAGCTGCTGTTCGCTTCCTCCGACGGATGAAAACAGGAGGAGAGTGGGTGAAAAACATTGGGTCATGCTGCTCTCACAAGACCTACGGAGAGAAACAGCAGCTCATCTTCATCCTGAAATAATCGCTTGCAAAGTCAGAGCTTTCCGCGTGGGATGTGTCAGCTGCAATCTTGGGAAGAGATCTTGCCTTCTGAATCAGTGACCAAACAGTCCAGCACAGCAGGTGATGAATATCCATTTCCATCTTCTTCTGTTTTCTAGTGCCAAATCTTCACCAAATGGAAGACATAAAGTTTTCCTTGTCCTAGTGGCACATTTCTCCAGGCAGCCACACTCTGTCTGCTCTTGCAGCCCCAGAGGCCCAGGGTGGTGGTGACTACATGTAAAGTGGAGAAATGAGACCTTTCCTGGGTTAAAGGAGGCTGTAGGTGGGGAAGTAAGGAAGAAATCACATTAGGATAAAATGACAATGAGTCTTTGAGAGTGCTCAGGTCTAGCAGGACAGGGTGAGATGCTGTTCTGGGGTGAATGGTCTTGTTTAATACCAGAACTGTTTTTCTCCACCTCCCTTACCCAGACCGACAATCAAAAGGGTTGCTCTGGCTGGAGCTGATGGAAACTGTTGGACACAGAATTGTCTTGCTTTGTTGAAAATCAGGAAGAAGGTGTAGACCAACGGTGTTTCTCACACATCTGTAGGGTGCCAGGCTCTGGGGAATGCACCCGGAAGTACCTGGGCTATGGGGGGGACATTACAGGAGCCTGGTCTGGGTAAAGGGCTTGCAGATGGACCACATGTTGCCTTTACTCCTTTGTTTTCTGCGGGTTTGCCTGTGGGTGAACTGAACACTGTGTTGTTTGACAGAAATTGCTTCTGACATACTAGAATCAGTATTTGTCTTCGGCTGGACCTAGAAGACCTGCGTAAGTGCCTCACGCAGCAGGACTGGGACATTAACCCGGTGGGAGGGCCGGAGCCTGCAGTGCTGGAGCTGCAGGGCTCCACTCCAAAAAGCATCAGAAGTAGCTAGAAAGAATGTTTTGAGAGAGGTCTAAGATACAGCTTGCCTGGCAGTGATGCTGCCTGCCCAAGGGGATTTTACAGAAAGCAGAAGACAACAAGGGGAAAGTGGGAGATTGAGGTCATTTTCCCAACTGGCCTGAAGTCAATCTGTGTCCTTCACTCCTGAAGGAATGGGTGCATGAGCCATAACGTTTGCTGGATGTCCATGGGCACTCAGCAGGGCAAATAAGGCTTTGGCATGTGTCAGAAGCCAATACCTTCCTATGGATTCCTTTTCCAAAGGAACTGAAGGCTGTTCTGGTCTAAGCCATGCCACTTTCCTCCTGCCACAAAACATCTAAGCAGTCAAATACCTTTTGTTCTATAAGTTTGGGGATTGTACCTGTACCTGAGTGTCAGCCAGCAAAAAAATCCAATCTTTCTGTGGAATAGAAGACTTTGGTTTAGAGTCATGTTTTTGTGTGAGCTAGATGCTTTCAGACCTGGTAGCTACTTGGGGATGTTGGTGGGTTTTGCACTGACTCCAGTTTCCTTTAGAAGCTGCAGGAGGCTTTGGGGATCAGTGGCTCTGGCCAGGCACACTGCCATGGGCCCCAGGCTCTGTGGGATCTCTGTAGCCACCTCAAGGCTCCAAGGTCTCTGCTGCAAAGCTGGGAGCTCAGCCCTGCTTCATCCATACGTCCACAGGCTGCAGGGCCTGATGCTAGTCCTTGGTCAGTCTAGGAGGAAAGCAGGCATCCAGACTTTGCAAGAAAATGAGCTTAGTTCCGTGGAACCTGAGATGTTTTAGGTGAAAACTTGTATGGTTTCCTTGGTGAAACCAGGGTTTGGAAGGCTTTCTGACCAGCTCTGCCTAGTTCTGCTACTCATATCTCCACTCAAGGAACCGTGTATCCGGTGCTGTGCTGCGAATGCAGAGCAGAGAGACAGCTCCCTGCCTCAAAACATCGGGACTCTCTGATGTGGGTTAGTTCCTCAGAGTTCCTAAGCAGATCCCCCGTGTGATCTATGTCCCTGCATTATTCCTGTGGCCTTTCATCATTGCTCTGTGCGATGTCCTGATTGCATGGTGATTTTTAAGGCTGCTGTTGCAAGGAGCTCAAAGTGTTACAGGATGGAAACAGGACACGATTTATGTTTAGTGTATATTCTCAGTGAAATCAGGAGCTTTCCTGGCTGTATCCCCAGTCTTGATGTTGACAGGTTTCTCTCTGCTCCAGGCTAAAAGCAGCACCTGCATAATAGTCAGTTCTGAGATGATATCCACTGGGCAGCCTGTTTAACAAATTATAGGTTGAGCAAATTAAAAGCAAACAGAAAAGGAATGATAACAAGTGGAAGGGGTGGTCGCTGGCATTTTGTCTGAGAGATGAGCATATTTATTTCTTGGCTGACTCCGTAAGAGGCTGTTTTTTTTTTTTCTCCATCCTTTATGCTGAGTGCCTTCCCTTCCCTCCACCGTGCTGCAGAGTGATCTCAGCCCCTCGTGGGGCACAGACGGGGCAGTGGGCAGGCACCTGCATGACCACTGCTCACCCCGGAGCGAGGAGGAGGCTTTGGAGCATCACCTCTCCTGCTCCTCATCCCCAGCACAGTAAATCTGACCCTGGCTCTTTTCAGCTGCTACAGACCCGTAGTTGCAGTGCAGCAGAAATGCCTGGGCAGATGCACGTGCCCATCTCTGGGTCCGACTGGCTAGGGTCTGAATAAGCCTTAATTATTTTTTGGCCAGGTTTCCTTCAGAAGCGAGTGCTGTTCATGTGTGTGTCTGTGTGCCTCTCCCTGCTTTGCTCTTGGTTCTCTCCCTCTTCATCTCCAATCTGTGCTGAGGTGTGTCCGGCTCTTGCCCTTCCTCCGTCCCACCTCCTGCTCTCGCAAGGGCTAGGGGTACAGCTGGGAGGGCTAAAATCAAATTTTCATTTGGCTTCTGCTCTGGCAAATGAAAAAGCCAGATCAAAACCTGAATCAATGGCCACAGAGTCCCTGCAGCGATGTGTGGGGCAATTCCCTCTGCTTTGGAGGGACCAGCAGCCGATTCGTATGCTCTGATAGCTTACTGGCATAATGCTAACTCCCACAGAGAGTCCTGCCACCCCAAAAGACACTTCTTTCACTGAATTTCACTGAATTTCACTGAATTT